>PKMM01019763.1:0-39306 GCA_002933915.1 Eutrema heterophyllum
ATCCAATTATAAATTTAAAAATATTAAGTAATTAGATATCTTTATCTCAAATAAAAAATAATCATAATATTAATTATTTCGAATTTTTATTTTCATTAATTAAAATATGTTATTTCTAATTAACTTTGTTCAAAAAAGTCTTTTTACATAAACCAGAAGTGTAGTTTTCAAAAAAAATAAAAACAGTGTATTTTACTAATTCAAAAACTTAAATAGTATATTTTGCCAATTATCCCTTGAAAAGGTTATATTGTGTTGTATGTTTTCTCTGCTTTGATTGGGACCAAAGGTCATCATCTCACATGACACTGTCTTTTCAGGTTTTAGTCTTCTATTTTTTATTTTTTATAACAAGTAGTATTTTTTTTTCAACCTGGTTTATGGAGCTTACTGATAGTAATAAGTTGTTTGTGACGTGAGAGAGATATAGAAAGATTATGAGTAAATTTTGGAAACAAGTCAACAATTATGAGGCTCTTCATCTTCATGTACTAGTCAGATGTTCTCAACAACTATATTGTTGATTATCTTGTGTACAATACTTTTCTTCTTAAGGACACTGCAATCAGATTTGATCACATTCATCATGAATGTCATGTGGATGACAGGACCTGACCATTTGGAAGACAGATCCAACATTCTTCTGAAATTTTTCTTCTCATCTTCATTATGTGTGAGAACAATCGGCTGGAATTGAGGTTTTTTTATCTTAGAGCATATCATTCCGATAATCATAGAAGATCCATCATGTAATTAAAAATAAATTAAAAAACCATTTGTAAGTGAGATAGTGTTGGTTTCACTTTCTATGGGTGTCTCTACAAGTGAGAGAATGTTATTTTTTTTGGACTTTGACTTAAAACTATTACTAGCGAGAGATGTTATCTTATAACTTGCAGCTAGTATTATTAATCTCCAATTCATGGTAAGACTAGCTGGAGATTTAGGATAAACATGTTGTTTTTGACTGCACAAAATTTGATCGAAAGTTAGATGAATTCACATGTGGTAACAACATTAATCGTGGAAATCACTATTCAATTAAAGTCCTTATTTGTCGTTTTGATTAATTTTTCTTCCGAAGAAAATCACAAAATTCCATGTATGTTTTCTCCGTTATTCGGTTTAGTTTGAGTCTAATTGTTTTTTATTTTTTATTTTTTTAGTAGATTCTAAATGGTCGAACTGCTTCAACCACAAGGCAAATCGAGGAAGCTCACCATCATGTAAGTTTTCTCTTTTCTTTTTGCTCTATTTTAGTTTTTTTTTTCTAGGTTTTTCTATGTTTTGGTTTGTGAAAATCCAAAATTTTTGTTTGTTTCTGGATTCGATTTCTCTCATACTTTTTTTTTATGCGAACCAAAGTTTTCATGTTATAAAAGAGAATCATTACTGATGTTTTTTTGTTTTTTTTAAACGAACCTTCTTTTTATTACTAGTGGACCAAAAATGCTCATTTTATAACAAAGGAGAACGTTCTACACATCATAAATTAAACCATTCAGACAAGGAAATCTGAAGGACCTTAAGATGATGAAGGAGTCATATCCTCAAAGAAGGAAAACCATGTAGTAGATGATGTTATTATGTTTTGATTCTTTCATGTTGTTTCATATGTTTTCATGGGTAAAATGTTGAATTCTATATATGGCGAAAAATTGGTCTATAGTTGGTTTCTTGTAAGCCAGAAGAAAAAGGTCGTAAATTGAGCTTAGCAGAAATCAATCATTTTTTGTCATACATTCATAAATCGAGCATCTGCTGCCTTTTCCGGTTTAATTATTGAGAACCGTACCGAAATCTAATAACCGGTCTGTACCGGAGGAAGTAATGCCTCTCGAGTAAGTTAATGATTATACCGGGAACGGAGATTATCCAAAATGAGTTTTTATTTTTTAGAATCAAAAAGGTTAAAAAACACTCGTCACTCTAAATTAGAGTCTCTAATCTCAGTAGCAACACGAAATCGATTTGTTTCTTCCTCGCGTTACCACGTGTTCTTCAAAAGTTCCTCAATACACTTCTCGATTTTGACGAAAAAAAGGAAATAAAAAGTGATTCCCTGGCAGTGATGATGCAATTTGTTCCGTTTTTGGAAGTTTTCACTTCGTTCCATCGGAATCTCTCGCCGTTATGTCGTATTGATGAGGTAAGAGATGGTGTTCTTTACTGTTTTCTGATTCGGAATCTATGATTCGAGCGTTACGGAGATTGATGAAAAAAAAACGGAAACTAGATAGAATTGGAATTGAATTTGATGTGAATTTTGGTGATACGGTGTTGATTTTTTATGTGATAAAAATGGGAAATCTTCATGGGTCACATGTTTTGTTGGATTTGTTGAAGAATTAGAAACTCACACTTACTAATTTCGTGTATGATTGTGACTTATGACTTTGAGAGTTGGTGAGGCAGCGGTTTTGTCACTACTCACAAGGTTGGTTTCAAAATCTCTGTTTCGTGTTCCTTTGCTTATGCCATTGCCCTCTTTCTCTCTTTTGCATTTTGTTTTTTGGGGTCTATTGTTTTCTCATGCATTGGAAACTGCGATTGAATTATATAGGTAAATCTTTGAAATCATACATATTGCTAAGTTTACTAGAACGCAATGAACATAAAAACTTGAAGATAAATAAGTTGTTTTTGTAAGTAGAATTGTCTTCTGCTCAAGGACTACTTGTATGCCTTGCAGCTCCATATAAAGATCAAAGGGACTTTTTTTTTGGCCCATAGATTTCGGGGAAAAAACTATTCCTTCTGAATTTAAATAAATGATCTTTTTTTGGGCTGAAAGTTTCCACCAGCTTGGGAGCAATAAGTTTGATCTCATGATTAGCCATCTAACCAAGCAACAATAACTTTTCAATGCTTCCGTTTTCTTTTCCTTAATAGCTTTTTCGTCATGTTTGCTTTTAAAATGTGCATTTTGCCAGTCATTGTTGCGCTTTCATAGAGTCTGCATTTTCTGAAATGTGCATCTTTTTGTTTGAGCTAATTTTCTCCCAAAAAGTTGATTTTGATCAGTCTTTTCTCTGCATGTATATGTATGCAATTTTCTAGAAATTCATGCCCAAAATTGTGGGTAAATATGAATGCTCACATTGACACACTGTCAGATTTTTCCAGAGAGGGATCAACTCTAAGTCAGTGCATGTATTAGTTTGTACTCTGTCGATAGGCACTATTGACGAGAGTAAATCTTTTTGCTTACATAGACTTGCAACCATGCCCTCTAGTCAGATCTTCTACAGAGCTATTTAGCAAATTAATTATGGTATTCTACTATTGTACACGAGAGTAATTCTTTTCGCTTAAATAGACTTGCAGGCATGCCCTCTAGTCAAATCTTATACAAAGTTATTTAGCAAGTTAATTATGGTATTCGACTTGACGAGAGTAAAATTAATAGACTTGCAGGCATGCCCTCTAGTCAAATCTTCGATTACGTTATACAGCAAGCCTATCATGGTATGCGACGTGGACGGTATATATGTGTGTCTAGGATTCTTTATAAAGATTTTATTTTAGCCTTTTGCTTCATCCAACTTACCCAGCCGTTACAAGTGAAGATATTGTTGAATTGTGAGTATCTTTTCTGTGAGTCCATATTATTTCCGATCGTCGCAGCAGAAGCATCTCAAAGCCGGGAAGAGGTTTCGAGATTCTGCCTTTTCTTTTCGTTGTGTGATATATCATATCTGAATTTGCATCATGAGATTTTTTTATTTGTTTCCTTTTAATTAGGATTTCTTGCATGATCATTTATTGTGGTTCCGATGTTGTGTAGATAGGTAACACGCTGATGAAACTACTTTTTTGATTCCGTGGTAATGGATTTTGCTTCCGTAACAAATTCTTGATTTCGTGTAGGTGCATAATGTTTCTCCTTTCTCGATCTGTTCTCATAACTATTTCTTTGATTATTCTGATCACTATTTCTCGGCTCTTTGGATTTTGCATTCCTTTGGAATTTGTTCTCAGGTTCAGTTCATTGTTGTTCTCATGCATATATATGAAAGAGAACTTTGGTGCAATTTTCCCATCATTTTCAAACCCTTTTGCTTGGTTCTGATGGTTGCCTGGTGTTTGTTAGCTATCTTCTTGGCCTTTATCTAAATGGTACCAAGGGGTGCTATGTTTGTGTACGAGTAGCTAGCAGTTGTGTGTGCCCTTTGAGCTGTAGCTCCTTACAGTCACTGAGTCACATAAATACACATATTCACGTTGCAGAGATATCTGTTCTTGAATCCTTTTTATGGGCTAACTGATGTTTTTGTTGTTGCAGATAGCAACAGAAAGAAAAGAAAAAAATGGTTGAAACGCGTTCGCAGCGTCTCAGACGTGTGACATGGAATGGCGTAGAATCTGCCCAGGGTGTCTTTATTGACATCCTGTCGCGACTCTCAGTAAGGTCTATCCGTTCATTTAAAGCAGTTAACAAATATTGGAGTGCCTCAATTAGCACTAAGCGGTTTGCTAAGAAGCACTTATCTCAATCGAGAAAGAAGCCCCAATACATAGTCTGTCCTAGTATGAATAATACTATGGAGTTGTACTTGCTGAACCCAAGGAGGTTCAACTTTCAACACCTCGCTACGGTTGATCCCTATGGAAGAAGCGTTAAGCCTTTTATGTACATGATTACTTCTTTCAACGGATTAGTATGTTGTATCAACCAACAGTCCGTTAAATATGAAGACCATCTTCATGACCTTGAAATCTGGATCTGCAATCCAACTACTGAAGACACTCTACTTCTTCCTCAAGGCAGGCCATCGATCGGGACTGAACCATGTATTGGAGTTGCATATGGGCCCGACATGAGCGAGTACAAAGTCTTCCGCATATTCTGTTCTGGAGAAGATGTGGTTTATCATGAATCTCCCGACGCTTTCCTCCATGAATGTGAGGTGTATTCGTCTAGCACTGGTGCGTGGAGAAACATCGGCCCCGTGCCTCATCTTCCAATCCCTGTTTGTTTTAGTCCGCACAAATCCAGTCATGTTTTTGCAGGAGGAAAGATCTACTGGCTGGTTTCTTTGGAAGATCCTGGTAAAATCCTCTCTGTGGATATGGAAGAGAGGTTCGAAGTTATGGAGTTGCCTTCATATGATAAAGACCTAGCTGAAGAAGACCGGATAACAGATGCTACATATCTGATAAATCTGGGAGGATCTCTGTCACTTGTTATTCTACATGCCGATTACATGGACATATGGGTGAGGGAATCTAGTGGTTGGGTACTTGTATCCGAAGATGATTTCCCATTCGAGTGCTATGAAGCTGTTTTATTCATAACCTCATCAGAGAAAGAGATCCTGTTTGCGACTGAGACACACTTGTGGACGTATGATTTGGATACCAGAAGCTGGAACGAAAGGAGCAAGCCTCCTACTAAATTTCTGAATCCCGCTATGTTCCCCTTCACCGAAAGCCTTCTTCCGTGTAAGCTCTCTGTCTGTATATAATTTTTATATGTATGATACAATGTTTCTCTCCTTCATTGCTTTCTAATCCGATGTGATATGTTGTTTCTTGAGACAGGCAATGGCGGGGTGAGCCTAGAAGGAAGGTGAAGAGTTTGTTGGTGGCGAGACAAAAGTCTTCGCTTGGTGCTTGAGTTGCTGCGGAGGTGGTTATGTGTTCCTACTCACTGAAGACTGTCTTTCATTTTCCGTTGAAAACTTTTTCATTTCGTTTCACGTTTAAGATTTTCTGGTTTGCGTCAGGTTTTTAATATTTCTGTTTTTTTTTCAACTTTGTTTATGCAGTTTGGTTCGATTTGTAAGACTTTACTGATGGTAATAAGCTTTTTGTCCGAACCAAAGTTGAAATCATTAGTGATCTTTTGTTTTGATTATTTGCTGTTGTTGAATTTCTAGGGGTGGGCATTTCGGTTTAATTTCGGGTTTGGTTCGATTCGGTTGATTCGGATTGAATAAGACTAGCTGAACTCAACTAAAATAAGTTTGGTTCGGTTTGGTTTAGTTTGGTTTGGTTTTAGTTCGGTTTTGGGTTTAGTTCGGTTTGGTTTAGTTCGGTTCAATTGTAATTTGGTTTGGTTTTAGTTCGGTTTTAGTTAGATATTCTCGTTTTTTAATCATACTTACGGTTATAGCATATATATTAATTATGTTGAAAAATTAAAAGAAAAAAAGAAAAAATTGGAAGTTGAAAAAAAAAAAAAAAAAACTGTGGGTTTAGAGACTTTTAGCCTAAAAGTTTTAGGTTAAGAACCGAAGATCCCACTATATGTGTTTATATTTTTAATATTATTAATTAACTAAATAACAAAAAAAACATATTAGTTTATCGGTTCGGTTTTAAACCAAACCGAACCGTTTAGGTTGAGAAAAACTTCAACCAATTAGTTATATATAGAATATGATTTGGTTTAGGTTGGTTTAAGTTCGGTTGGTTCGGTTTGGTTCGGGTCGGTTCGGGTTTTTGCCCACCCCTATGAATTTCTATGGAGAAAAATTGGTCGATACTATATTCAAAATTTAAAATGATTCTTGCTTTTCCCGGTTTAATTTGTGAGAATCGTACTAAAACCTAATAACCGATCCGTACCCGAGGAACATTGTGATTTTTTGGGGCCAAATACATATAATGATATTGCTTTTATATCTATATTTTAGAAATTTTAAAAAATCGGTTATAATTTATACTTTTTCTAAAATATTAATCTGTATTTGGAAAAAAAAATATATGTATTGGGTAGTAAAAATATTAATTTTGAATAGAGTGAGCCAGCTATAATAATAACCTATGTTTGGAAAATTCCGTCAAGATTCATGAACTCTATCGTTTTAAATTTTCGTAGGTGCATGAATTAATTTATATTTCAGAAAAATACATGCACTTCTCATAAAAAGTTAATGGATTTGACTACAACTTTCATATATTTATATGACATCATTTTTTTCGAGAAAGACAGTCTTTCGAAAAATATTCCACAACAATAAAAAAGGGAGTAAAAAAAGTATATTCCAGTAAAGGAACCAAAAAACATGGCAGTACTAAATTCTGATAACAAGAAAGAGAAGTTCTTTACCAAAAAAAAAAAAAAAAAAAAAAAAANCAAGAAAGAGAAGTTCTTTACCCAAAAAAAAAAAAAAAAAAAAAAAAAAGAGAATTTTTTTTTTTAATACATTATATCATTTTTTAATGGACTATTATGCTGCATCAACCGATTTTCTGTTGAATATAAAGACCCTTTTCAATAGAAGGCTTGCATATCTAAATTTGAAGGTCATGAAAATGGTACAACCTTTTTCATGACCTTCAAATTTAGATCTACAATCTTTCTACCAAAAATTGTCTTTATATTCACCGGAAAGTCGGTTGATGCAACAAACTAGTCCGTTAAAAGATGATATCATGTATTGAAGAAAAAAAATTGCAAGCAATCTACTAGTCCGTACTAATGGATATATGGGTATGGAAAGAAGACTGCAAGCAATCTAGTAGTTGGTTTACTTTTATTCAAAGATGATTCCTCATTTCATTTCGTTTCAGATTTAAGATTTTTCTGGTTTGCATTAATCTTTCTTTTTCAACTCTGTATATGCAGTTTCGATTTGTAAGACTTTAGTGATAGTAATAAGCTATGTGTGCTTTGTGTCCGAACCAAAGTTTTCATGTTATAAAAGGGAATCACCAATTATCTTCTTCTGTGTTGTTTCATGTGTTTTCATGGGCAAAGTGTTGAAAAATCTCATAAAAATTTAAGGATTCGACTATAACTTTCATAAATTTATATGAACTCATTTTATTGGAGAAAGAACAAAATATTTCAAAAAAAATATTCCATCAATCATAAAATAAAGGAATAAAGAATATATGTCATACTATATGAAAATCAAGCTAAACCAACATAAAATCTATTAATAGCAAAACAAAGTCAAAGAGCAGAAGAAACAAACAAAAAAAAGCCAATGGAAATGAAAATCATCGATCAGAGTTAGCGAATAGCAAAGAAGACGAGCAAATTAATCAAAATACAAAAAATGTAAAGAGGTTAATCGCGTAGAAGAATCCGATTTCTTCATCTTAATCCCATCCTCTTTGTCTTTGACTTTGGTGATTCCATCCTCGTTGACTTCAAGATTCACGCTAGCCTCGAATCTGAACCTCCTTGTTTTCCAAAACCTAAACTTGTACTTCAACTGCGTCTTCAAATCCACCCGGAAAACCACAGAACCATTAGGCAAAACCGCCTGTTTGTCAAGAGGCTGAGCCTGTCCCCATTTCTTGCCCCTCTTCTCGTGTCCTTGATAGAATCGTGGCTGTCTAGCGTTGATGTTTTTGAGACGGAGCATGAAATTGAGAGTGGTTGTGTGGTGAATTGAGGGATTTGTTGAGGGCAGGAATGTAAACATAGTGGATCGAGCATCTGGGAATCGAAAGTAGTAAACCAGAGGAACAAAGAGCAATGAGAGACAATACGAAGAGGAGACTGCATGGGATTAAATAAAACCATTCCCATGTTTTCATTCGATCCATATTGAATTCTTTGCTTCTTGATTCCCATATTTCAAGTTAACTCGGAAACACGACTATTTTTCAACAACAACAACAAAAACCAATTCAATGGACATTAAAAAAAAAAAAAATGAAAAGAAAACTTCAAGGTTTTGAATTATGATATGAAATTAGAATTTACTAAGCATGTCTACCAACCGGAACCGAATGTAAAATATATTTTTTTTGTGCAACTTTTGCAACGTAAATAAATAGTATAATTTATCTTATTTCTTCTTCGTTTGGTTTGATTCTTTGTTTGTTGTTTTGGTATGGTACAATTTCAGTTAGTCCACCTTCGGCTATTATACCATTATCAAATCGGTTGGTTTCTTTTCAGACAAACTGGTTTGGTCTAGTAAATTCTTACTTTGAGGCCAATGAGTGGGACCAAATCAAAATAGAGATGAAAGGAAATAAGAATATACATTCGTTACAAATTCGCAATACAATATTATTCGGTTAGTAATAAACTAATTCTATAACAAAGATTAAGATATTGGCACCTAAGAAAGGGATAATTAGTTAAATAATAGGTTTTGAATTATAATAGGTTTTGAATTATTAATTATCAAACAACGATCCCGTCTTTAGTCCATCGGGCAACCAGCTCGGCCCTAGAGATCGATCGCGTGTTAAAAAAAACTCAAAATACGCCCTTCACAACTCGGATATCCGACTTCCCGATTTATGCGGGAAATTCGGATCCCATCCAACATATGACAACATTCAGAATAGCAATGAGGTGAGCCCGTTACTCCGCGGAAGAACGAGATGCCTATTACTGTCAACTCTTTGTAGAAACCTTAAGCGGAGACGCTCTCGTGTGGTTCTCAAAGCTCGAAGCAAATTCCATAGATGGTTACCACGCACTATCTACCGCCTTCCTCAAGCGCTATCACATGTTCCTTCAACATCCGACCTCTTGCGCTGATCTTTATACCATAGCGCAGGGAGAGAAGGAATCCCTCCGATCTTTCATGAACATGTTCAACTCGATAGCATCTCGAGTCTCGGTGCCCGATGACGCGGCAATACCAGCCTTATGGGGGGCCCTTCGGCCCGATATGAAGTTCAGAGATAGCCTCAAGTTCGATAAACCGCCAACCTTAGAAGACGCATTACATCGAGCAGTATTGTACGTCGAAGACGAAGAGGAAAAAGAGGTTATGGCCAAGAAATACTCGTCCAAAAGAGCACCACCGACCAAAGCAAAGGAAGAGTATTATGAACCGCGGTAACACCTCGATAAGGAGTATCGCAACAACAACAACAACGACAGAGCTAGGAAAGCGCAAACGTAAACTACATCGGTGAGGCGCAACTGCAGCAGCAATCGAACAAACGGATACGAAACGAAGGAGATCAACGTGCGTACTGCGATTTTCACAAGCGTTACGGTCATCATGTCGCCAATTGCAAGAATATCTCCTCGTGAAATTCAGCAAGAGAGAGATCGGCGACATAAATCATTTCCCAACGCGGAATGAGGAGCAACGAGTAACTGAAAATTGCCGATCCAATAACAATGAGGATAGGCGTAGGCCTAATCAAAATGAGGATCTTCCCCCACCACCAAATGTACAAAGGCCGGACACCGAGCAACCTAAACGAGACCGCAATGTCCATGACAGACTAGGCACGCCCCCGCCTGCCAGAAGAAGGGTAAACATGATAATGGGCGGTCTCAGGACATGCAATGATTCCATTCGTTCCATCAAAAAGTATGGAAGGAAGATCATGGTAGCTCAGAAGTGGCAAGAAAAGGTCACCGATAAACGCATCGACGAGACGATAAACTTCACTGAGGCCGATGCAAGTGGCGTAGATACGCCACACAACGATCCACTCGTAATTGAGCTAAGGATTAGCGATTGTGAGATCTCGCGAGTCATGATAGACACCGGCAGTTCGGTAGATCTGATATTCAAGGAGACCTTGGATAAGATGGAACTGACCGACCATCATCTTAAGCCGTCAGTCAAACCACTTACAGGATTCAACGGAGATACCACCATGACGGTCGGAACCATCATGTTACCAGTTTATGCCGAGAGAAAAACGAAGCTGGTCAAGTTTGTTGTTGTTGTTGATAAACCGACTATCTATAACGTGATACTAGGAACGCCGTGGATACACGCCATGAAGGCAGTCCCATCTACCTACCACCAGTGCATCAAGTTCCCTACCCCATCGAAGTCAAAACGATTCGAGGGAACCAAGAGATGTCCCGAACATGCTTCATCGCCGAGCATATATAAGCTGAGAAACTCGATTCCACGGCGCTTCAAAACATGTCTTATGATCGAGCCCAAAATCCAAACCGAGCTCCCACCCCAAAATAACCCACGGCGCGATTCTTCAAGTCAACATAGACAAAACCAATCCGGAGCGATACGTCGGCATAGGGGCCGAACTCAAGGGTGAAATCAAGTTTGAACTCATCCGCCTTCTTCGACAAAACGTTTCAACCTTTGCATGGTCGGTAAGCGACATGGTCGGAATAGACCCAACGGTAGCTCGTCATGAGCTTAATGCTGATCTGACCTTCAAACCGATCAAGCACAAACGACGCAAGCTCGGCCCAGAAAAAGCCAAGGCTGTCAATGACGAGGTCGAACGATTGTCGGCAACAGGATCTATAACCGAGGTGAAATACCCCAATTGGTTGGTCAACCTTGTGGTCGTCAAGAAAAAGAGTGGCAAATGGAGGATCTGTGTCGATTTCACTGACCTCAATAAGGCCTCTCCTAAAGACAGCTTTCCCTTGCCGCACATTGATCGATTGGTAGAGGCGACCGCCAGAAATGAACTACAATCCTTCATGGATGCGTTCTAAGGATATAATCAAATAATGATGCATCCCGACGATCTAGAAAAAATGGCGTTTATCACCGACTGAGGCACCTACTGTTACAAGGTCATGCCTTTCGGTCTGAAAAATGCCGGAGCGACCTACCATCGACTGGTTAACCATATGTTTGCCGAACAACTTGGGAAAGCGATGGAAGTCTACATAGACGATATGCTCGTCAAATCTCTCACTGCTAGAGATCACATCGGTCATCTGCAGACTTGCTTCAGCATCCTAAACCAGTACCAAATGAAGCTGAATCCGACGAAGTGCACATTCGATGTGACTTCAAGAGAATTTCTGGGATACATCGTCACCCAGAGAGGGATCGAAGCCAATCCCAAGCAGATAACGGCGATAATCGACCTGCCGTCCCCACGAAACACACGTGAAGTTCAACGACTAACATGCCGAATCGCGGCCCTAAATCAGTTTATCTCCAAATCTACCGACAAATGTTTACCTTTATAGCAGTTGCTTCGAGAGAATAAACAATTTGAATGGGACGACAAATGCGAAGAAGCCTTCCAGCAGCTGAATATATACCTATCAACACCACCGATCTTGGCTAAACCAGAGGAGGGTAAAACTTTATACCTCTATATTTCAATCTCCAGTTTGGCGGTCAGTGGAGTGCTGGTTAAGGAAGATCGAGGAGAACAAAAGCCGATCTTCTACAATAGCAAGACGCTGGACGACGAAGAAACGAGATATCCAACCTTGGAGAAGCTCGCATTAGGAGTCATCATCTCGGCAAGAAAACTACGACCATACTTCTAATCTTATTTCGTTGTCGTTCCGACCAATCAACCACTTCGGACCATCCTTCATAGCCCAAGCCAGTCAAGACTAATGGCAAAGTGGGCGGTAGAGCTAAGCGAGTACGACATAGAGTACCGAAAACGAACTAGCGCTAAATCACAGGTGCTAGCCGACTTCATAGTCGAGCTTCCCCCATAATTGATCAGTGACGACCTCCCAGCAAGGGAAAATGGCTCCTATACGTCGACGGTTCATCAAAACTACGCTGGTCGGGCGTTGGAATACGGTTGGAATCTCCAACGGAAGAAATCTTGGAACAGTCCTTCCACCTCGCCTTCCAAGCCTCAAACAACGAGGCAGAGTATGAGGCATTAATCGCCGGCCTACGACTCGCTAGAGGGATTGGGGTAAAACGAATAGAAGCGTTCTGCGACTCACAACTCGTAGCAAACCAATACAGTGGCGATTACGAGACCAAAAATGAAAGAATGGGCGCTACCTTAAGGTTGTCAAGGAACTCGCAAAGGGATTCGATTTCTTCACCCTCACGAAGATACCGAGATGCAATAACACGTCGGCAGACGTTCTAGCAGCACTCGCATCGACCTCTGAACCACATCAGCGACACGTTATACCAGTCGAAAGCATCGACGCTCCAAGCATCGATCTACCCAAATGAATCTGCCTTATCAACGAGTTCCAAATTAATGCCGATGAAGCAGTCGACCACCTGGAAGTAAAAGACGAGCCCGCCTTAGAAGATGATGTAGCCGACCAAGTAGATTAGAGGATCGAAATCCTGCTCTACATTAGTGACGGAGATGTTCCACCCGACCGATGGGCAGCTCGGCGCCTAAAAATGAAATGCGCTCACTACACCCAGATTGATGGTTTCCTTTTCAGCTTGAATACTTACGGCGCCTTGCTCGGATGCCTAACGGCGAAGAAGCCATAAATGAAATGAGAGAAACCCACGAAGGAGCCGGTGGTAACCATTCGGGAGGTCGGGTGCTGGCCCTAAAAATCAAAAACCACGGCCATTTTTGGCCAACAATGGAGTTCGACTGCATAAAATTCGTAGCTCGGTGCGAGCAATGCCAGCGGCATGCACCGATGATACACATTCCCACCGAACTGCTTACGACCGTCACAGCCCCTTATCCGTTTATGAGATGGGCGATGGATATTGTAGGCCCACTACCCCGATCTCGCCAAAAGTGGTTCATGCTAATCGTTACTGACTATTTCACTAAGTGGGTGGAAGCCGAATCCTACACCAAAATACACGCTATATGTCGATGTGCAGAAATTCGAGTGAAAAACATCATATGCCGACACGGATTGCCATACGAAATTGTCACCGATAACGGTTCCCAATTCACTTCAAGCCTTTTTGAGGGATTCTGTGCGAAATGGAATTTTCGACTAAGTAAGTCAACTCCGAGATACCCACAAGGCAACGGCCAAGCTAAAGCGACGAACAAAACCATCGTCGATGGAATAAAGAAGTGATTGGAGCGAAAAAAGGCTATGGGCAGACGAGCTAGATGGAGTACTCTGGTCGCACCGAACAATTCCACGCCGATCTACAAACAAAACGCCGTTCTCTTTATCACAAGGAGTTGAAGCTTTGGCTCTAGCAGAGGTCAACATACCAAGCATCCGACGAACGATGCTAACGCAAAAACCCAAGCTTAACGAAAAATGATCAGGGATCGACTAGACATGATAGAAGAAGAGCGCGACCAAACCTTGCTCCGAATACATAACTACCAACAACAAGCAGCTCGGTACTACAACAAAAAGGTTAAAGGCATGCACTTCGAAGACGGCGATCTAGTCTAAAGAAAGGTGTTCGAAAATATTGCCGAACTCAACGCTGGAAAGCTAGGAGCCAACTGGGAAGGACCATACCAAGGAGTATACGAACTGATGACTATGGCAGGAGAGACGATCCTACGATCCTGGAACTCGAAGAATCTCAAGAAGTACTACTACTAGGTCGGTCATGTACCGAACTCAAAAAAAAAAAAACAAAAAAGACTCTAACCGAGCTACTATAACGCTCATATCTATGTAATATGAACTACGATCGGCTTCATCCTTCTTCGGAGGGTACGTAGGCAACCCCTTTCGGGGTACAGCTATTTATATAAATAAATTTTATTTTTCCAAGTCTCATCTCGTTACTACTCACATCGGCATCCTAGCTAGATGAGCGATATACAAACACATTCCTCATGGATGCAGTGGTGAAATTACCCAGATCTTAAGCCGGGCCCAGTCCCGCATAAGTCTTAGATCGGCCGAATAAAAACGCCGAACACATCTTCGCATATTCGTACACGATCTTAGAAGTTAACAGGTGGACCGAGCTAAGACTCGCACCTACTAACATAGTAAGCCGAGCCCAGTCTCGCACCCTACGGGATAAGCCGAGCTTAGCCTCGCACCTATAATCTAAAAGCCGAGCTCAGCCTCGCATTCATCACCAAAAAAATGACAGATTGTCCGAGCCAAAACTCGCATCTACTAGCCAAAAAAGAGCGACCAACTGAAATAACCCCGGTCTACTACTTATAAGAAAAAAGACGGAAGAAAAGAAATCCATTCATACCATAAAAACCAAAGGGTCATCTTACAAAAAAAAAAAAGATCGTCTTACAAAAACAAAAGGGAATGACCTTACACCAACTAAAAAGAGGAAAATACAAAAGAATAGGAGCTCATTGTTGTGCGGCTAACTCGTTAGCCCGTTCAGCTACGGTCTGCCGATCATCAGGATCTTCGAAATCTTCGGAACCCTAAACGCCATCATCAGGAGTCACTGGCAGGCTTCTCCGAGAAGGCGTATCTTCGGGATCCTTCGGATCATTGCTATTATGGGGAGGTTGGTCTACATGATCTTTGGGATCGCTGATTTCGCATGAGAGATCATCAACAGCTCCAGACGAGCCACTTGGAGGAAAAACCTTAGGAAGAGGTAGCACGACCAGGTTGCCATCTAAAAGATCGGTGACATTCACTTTCCGAATCTTGTCGTCCTGCACAACCTTATCCTTATTCAGATCGGCTATATAGGTCAGAGGAATCACGACACCATCATCCCTCAACATCTCCAGATATTCAATAATCCCCTTGATCTGGTTCAACTCCAAAACCGCGTTTTGAGCGACCTGCTTATCTTCAAGGTGTTGAGCTTACGATCGTATGACACGGTGAGCCTGTTCGCACAAGCCGCCACCTAACGACCAAAGAATTCCAAGTTAGAGATCGGCCGCTACAAACGATATGAGGACATTAAACAAAAGATAAATCGAACTTACCCTCATAAAATGGCGAGCCATCTCCTGATAAGTCTCCTCCTCCTCAAGAATCCTATAGTCCAGGAATCTACTCGAGCAGCCTCCGATCTCGCGGAATAGATCAGAATAAGCAACCTTGTCATTGATAAAAGGCTCCTCCTTTCTATACTTGAAATCGAAGCCATAATTGACTTTTTGTTTCTTTGAAGCCGTTCCTTCACAGACCTGCTCCTTCGCAGGCTTATCTCCAGCGACTATAGCAAGAGTATTCGGGTCGGTATATTGAAGTAAATCTTTCTGACCGGCCGACCTCGAAGAATGCCTTGAAGAATGCTTCCTCTTCTTCTTCTTCCTCTCCTCAGACCTTGCAGCCGACGCTTCGGCATTAGCTTCTTCAGCATCCTCCCTTACAACATACCCCATCTCCATATCATTCACCAGAGTATGCGGATTGTTTTGATCCTCAGCATTGATCGAGTCATTAATCTCGTTGCCACCCCTTTGTAACTGATTGTTCCCGCCACTCAGTGGATCGATTGGGTGTCGGCATTGGTGGTTATATAGGTACAAAGCGGAGTGGCCGACCTCGTCCTGGCCCGACTCGCATAACTCGGTAAAGCATTAACGTCAACACCACCCATTTCTGCTGTCCTGGAAAAACGAGCTACAACACCCCAACGAGCTGCAAGATCGAGATTTTAGATCAGATATCAAACAACGATAAAAAAAGAAAAATATGAAGATCGGCTCACCAGAATGAATGCGAGCCAAACTCTGTCTAATCCTTTGATGATGAATCTGCGGGCACCGCCTCCGACCTAATTCTCGGATTTTTGCTATGGCTTCTTCAAAACCCTTAGGTGGCGCTTTATCAACATGATGCCGAACTGAAACAAACAAGGAAGGATGATTAGACGAAAGAATGGAATAAAACGATGAAGGCACAAACGAGCTAAAAACTACCGAAGTTCGCGTTCCAACGAGTCCTATAACTCATTTCGATCTCGACAACCGACGCCTTGTTTATCTTGACGTAGAAGTACCGATGTTCCCAATCGTTAAACTTACTAACGCTTTTACCCAGTATGATTTTGTGATTGCTCTTCGCAGCCACATAAATCGTCCTAGGAGTTTTGTCGTTATTACTGATACGCGACATCTCTTCGACCCGACTGGACCGACGAACCGCCAGGTGATAGCTGAGAGAACTGTGTCTCTCACTCGGTAGCCTTGGAAGTCACCTTGTTGAATATCTGCTCGGCCTTCTCATTAACAAAGGCACCATTCTTCTTACGGTGCGTTTGCTCAAAAACCTTCGTCATCGGAGGGTGTACACCTCTGTTTTCGGCGGCCTAAGAAAAAAAAATGCAACTTTATTGATCAAATCAAGTAAATAACATAAACAAAATAATTTAAATAAATTTAATTACCATTTTTAGACGAACACCCGCAAAAGGCGTTTGGCCGGCTGTATGAGGCAAAGCCACAAGTTTGCCATCCGGACCAACGGTGTTGCGGGAAGCCGATCACTTCTCCGCAGTTCTTATCGAGTTCGGATCCAGCCAATACCGCACAAGCCGTCCCATACTGCTTTATCCATGTGTAGGGGCTTTGTTTCATCGCCATCCTTCTTCCATGCTTTCTTCCATTCACCAACTACCCCTTGGATGCGAAGCTTCACCTTCTCGAGGAACAAATTTTTGACCTCTTCATGAATCGCAAGATCCGAGTCATATTTTTGGTGCATGAGAAACAAAAATAATTAAATATTTTATAAAATTAAATTAACTATATATATAAATATAATAAAATAATGAAAACAAAAAAAATTTGTTTACACGTACTGCAAACATCTTCAACCATGTATCCTTGACGTGTGTCGGGAGCTGTTTCCAATTGGTATGAGGCTCGGAAAAGTATGACTTGATGATTTCAGAAACGGTGCGTCCAACTTTGCATTCAATACCAAACCTGAAACAATAATTTGTATTAATTAAAAAATATATTAATTAAATATAAATATGTAATAATACATGTAATTCAAAAAATATATATATTACCATTCTGCACCGTCGGTATGGTCCATGTCTAATATCTTAATCCTATGCCTGCCCGGCAGTGCAAGCAAATCATAGACCGTCATATGTGCATATGGGGCCGGCGCACGTCCTCCAGCTTGCGGAACCTGAGGTGGTGGTGGCGGCGGTGGAGCACTCTATGTTTGCGTCGGCGGGACGAAATCCTCTTCCATAGCCTCAGAAGACGCGGGCTGTCCGCTAGCCGATGTCCCATCAATGTCTCTCAAAAACTGAGCGTAGATGGCACGACGATGGCTTATCTTCATAAAAATGAAGAAAAATTACTATCTATAAACACATATAAAATTTACTATCCATTACTCAAAATCTCCTATTTTCTATTTTTCTTTTGTTCCTATCTATCAATTTGATTTAGTTTCTATCCACCTATTTTGTTCCATTCCTATCTATACTAACCTAAATTAAATACAATTTAAAATAAATTATTAAAAATTGTACCTTTTTTGCAAGGTATTTGCGAGAGAGGAAAGAGGAAAGAGGCAAGAGAGAGATTGAGATTTGAAGAATGAATAAATGAAATCTGATCAGTGTTTATATATAATTTGTGGTCGTCGCTAAATTGTCGCAAATTTGCGACGATTTTACGAGGAATCGTCGCAAAATCGTCGCAAAGTAAAATTTAATTTTTTGGTTTTCCCACACGCGGGAACAGTCAAACTTTTTCATTTTCCGACACGCGGTAAATTAAATTCATAGTTTGCGACGATTTTACGACGATTCCTCGTTTTATCATCGTAACTTTGCGATGATTTAGCGACGAAATATTGTAAAAATATGGTTTAGGGTATATGGCATATGTACGAGAATTGTTACATTGATTGCAACACATCTGAAATCCATCTAAATGTTTACCGTAAACCCTAAATCATCAAATCATCTATATGTTCATCGAGATTGAAGTAAGACTAAAACAGGGAGTTTGCGTACATGGTAGCTTTGCGAATAAGAAGTAAGACAATGATTGAGTTTGCTAAAAGACCAATGATTGATCGAGTTTCCATTTCCGATCAATTCAATAAACTCAAGATGGATTTCGATGAGAGTTTCCATTTATCGAGTCAAAGTTTGTTTTTAGAGTCTATTACTTATTTATTCAGTTATCTCAGGTAAAAATGCGTTTAAGGAAGAAATTGGAGTTACGTGGGCAAATACGCATGGAACCGTGCCGAAAAGAGCAAAATCGATCGATGCAACACCCTCAGAGAATTCCAAATCGATCGATGCAAGGAGTGCATCGATCGATGTGTTATCACCAAAGAAGTTCAAGTCGACCGATGCAAGATTAAGGCTGATCGATGCAAGACCGAAGCCGATCGATGCAATACCATCAAAAGATCCAGAATCGATCGATGCAAGGTGTGCATCGATCGATGCAACATGCTTAGAGAGTTCAGAATCGATCGATGCAAGTCGGCGAGAAGAAAAGGAAATTTCTGATTTTCCTGTTTTGCCCTGGAAACTGCATATTTTGACTTAATCCTCCCATAACCCTATATATACATTATTTTTAGCCACTTTTACGGCATCGCTTTTATTCTCTATTCAGATTTTTGGCTTTTGGAGAAGAATCTCTGCATCCATTGAGAAGAATTCTGAACCCTTTTTCTCTTTAATTAATTTATCATGAGTTTTCTCCATCTCTTTGCTTGTTCTTTACTACTATGTCTGAGTAGTTTCAAGAGAATCCATGAATCATTGGATTAGACACAGATAGAGATTTATCTTTTGAGGTTTTCGCTTATTGTTGTGTTTATTGCTTAGGCTGAATTGATCACTTAGTCTCTGATCTATGGTTTAACCTATTCATCAAAACTGCTATAGGTTGCTAGAAAGAACATAAGCGAGCAAATCGTCCTTAGCCAACGAAAGCTGATGTTAAGGCGATTCGTGAACATATCAAACCTATTCGTTAAGGCTGGTCTAGAATTCTAAATTCAACGACAATTAGGATCTTAGGTTGCTAGATTTAGTAATCAATACCACGATAGTGGATTGGTTAAAAATTTATGTTTGAATTTGAAACTTACGTTAAATCATTCCATGAATAGTTGTATGATTTGTGATCTCTGAATTCCTGCGAAGAAACCCTCGACCTAGTGTTTTTCCTCTTATTGAATTTACATCGCTTTTAGTTATTTTCATTATTTTGCAAATCAAACCACATTTTCGTCTTAGCTTAATTTCATCTTGTGAGAATCGTAGTGTAACCTTGGTCTCTGTGGATTCGATCCCATATATACTACTGTGATAAACTGTTCTCTTGCAGTACTTTTATTTGGGTATTCTAGAACCTCGTTTCAGTTCCTTAGGTAAAAACGACCCAAATTGGAGAAAATCCGGATTTTGGACAATTTCATACCGTCAGAAGTTCGACATCAGATGGAGACCTTCTCACCGTCCGATCACACCCAAATTTGGACACAAGATAGAAGGTAGAACCACCATTCACACCCAGTTGGTTTCAAGACAATCCAACGATTAGATGTCAAGATACATCCAATTGACTTAAGGCATGTTCTGCACTCTCGCGAAGGAAGCAAGAGAAGAATTGAAGTTTCAACTCCATAGGGTCCATAGCTCCTGGCCGCGGCGAAGACACATTTGGCCACTGGTGGAAACCCTCCACCCGCGGCGAAACCTCCTTCGGCCGCGGGTTCAAGCCTCGCACACGCGGTGAATAAAAACGGCCCAAAACCATCTAGTTCGAAGCCCATCTTCAAGCCCACTTCGTTTTCTCTTGTGTTAAACCCTAAGGACGAACAAAGCAAGAGTTGAAGACCTAAAAATACTTATTTTACAGACACAATTCGTAGCCCCCTCTTGTTACACTTTTAGATTAGTTTTTGCACCAAACGTTTGCTCTTGTTTGTTGTTCTTTGTCTATGGAGATAGAGATTTCCTTTGAAACCTTTTGTTTGATTTCTTATCTATTTATTGTGCAATTCAGAAGCTTGATTTTTTCTTGCATGGTCGTGGTTGAGTAGTTTCCCGTTGGGTATAAGGTTCTCAAAGGGGCTCTCATGGATCGATTTATGTTTAGGGTTTAGCGTATGATATCGATTAGGGCTCTTCGTTCTATCCTTATTGTTAATGCTTTTGCTTGATTAACCATCTTAGCAACTGAAATTAGGTGTTTTAGAGCTACGAAAGTACTGAATCTATTTGCTTGACCTAGGGTAGACGAGCAAAACCGTCACAAGATTTCGAAAGTATACTTGTGGAGGAGTTGTGAGCGTAAACGACCTTTGAGTGTAATCACAAACTTTTTGCGCGGGCGGAGACGAAAGCTACCGTCCGAGTACTAGAGTTGTAGGTGTGTAAGCCGTGCAAAAGTAGACTACACATTATCTAGATTTGATACGTACCCATCCGAGAACTTCACATCAAGTGTCGCCCATTTGAACAAGGCTGACTTTTCTTCCGCACCCAATCGAAATATGGGAACATGTGTTTTCCCATTGCTTTGTAATATGTAACTCATTCCGACAACAAAGATCAGGCAAGTATAGTCTTGACTTACCGCTATCTTTAGTCCTTCCACGCACGTTCAACACTGTATGCATGATGTTATCAAATTTTTTGTTCTCAATGTGCATGACATCCAGATTGTATCTAATCAAATGATCCTTCCAATACGGAAGCTTCCAGAATATGCTTTTCTTATGCCAATTGTGATGCTCCCCATATCCATCCTGCATATTAGCTGGAGTGTGCCAATTTCCACCACGATTGACTGTTTCCAGTGCACCATAATGATCAATTTCTGCTTTTAGATTTTCCCCGGAAAGATAAACAGGAGGAGGAACACAAACATCTTTGTTCTTTCTAAACAACCGCTTGTTTCTCCGATATGGATGGTGAATCAGTAGAAATCGGCGGTGACAATCAAACCAACTTGTTTTCCGACCATGTTTCAATTGAAACGCATTTGTCCGATTGAGACAATATGGACAAGACATCGCCCATGCGTAGTCCAACCTGAAAACATCCCGTAAGCAGGGAAGTCGCTTATTGTCCACATAAGCACCACACGCATTGTAAGAAAACATTTCCTTGCAAAATCATATGTCCGAACCCCGGTATACCACAACTGCTCCAATTCCTTTATCAGAGGCTGCAAAAACACATCAAGGGAACGCTTCAGATGCTTCGGACCAGGTACTATAATACTCAAGAATAAAAATTCTCTTTGCATGCACATATCTGGAGGAAGGTTGTAAGGCGGTAGAATTACTGGTCCTAAAGAATATTGCCTACCAGACATACCAAATAGACTTAATCAATATGTGCAAAGACCAAGATACACATTTCGTTTCTCTCTAGCAAAGTCTGGGTGTACCGTATTAAAGTGTTTCCACGCTTTTGCATCTAAAGGATAAGTAACCTCCCCATCTGTCTGCAAATGATCTGCCTGCCATCTCATCGATGCAGCTGTCCTCTCAGACTGATACATTATTTTTAACCTATCAGTAATAGGAAGGTACCACATATGATGGAACGGTACCTTACTCCGACCAGTACCTTGCGGCTTATATCTTGGCTTATGGCAAAATCGACATTCCAACAACTTATCATCATCTTTCCAAAAAAGCATGCAATTGTCAACACAAACATTTATCATCTCAGAAGGCAACCCAAGACTATAAAGCAGCTTCTGTATCTCATAGTAAGTTTCAGCAGCTAAATTATCCTCTAACAAATACTCTTTAATCAAATTAGCCCAATCATCCATGCAAACCTCAGCAAAGTTATGATCAGTTTTAATAGTCATCGTCCTAGCCGCCAACGACAATTTAGAGTGGCCTTCTCTACATCCATTGTAGAGTGGCTGATTCACAAACATATCATAAAATCTTTTTGCATCTAGATTGGATTCCTCATCATGATCATGATCATGTGCAAATGTACTTACGGTTTCATGAAATACATCCGTAACCATGTCATGAATCCTATCATGATCTTGACCATGCTGCTCCGCATGATAATCAAATTGATTAAAATTATTTGACTCATCAAAATTCGATGCTTGATAATTGCTACTACTATTAGCTGCATTTCCCCCATGACCCTCTCCATGATAATACCAGATATAGTAATGCGGCATAAACCCTCTATTTAATATATGCGACCACACCTTCGAGGTAATGATAAATTTCATATTCATGCATTTTGGACAAGGACAGTACATCTTACCACTGATAATCATATCGTATTTTGTATAGTTCCCGCCTGATGCATGAATCACTCCACCCCATCACTAAACTCCTTTGTTAGGGATCCCTCCGAATCAATACGATTATACATCCAAACCTTCTAATTTTGTATATTGACATCTTTTGTTGGTTAGAGAGAAGTAAATGTTTCTGAATATGAAATTTTTGTTATGAGGTTGGTCAAGATATATAGATTTTTATTTTTGTTACCATCGAATTAGCTAAGAATTTACATCGATTTGACATGGATTTTACAACGAAATTAAACATGTTTACCTAACCGTACACCCGTGAACTTAAAGGTGTTCACCTAACTCATATATCGTCGGGAAATCGTTGTACAGTTCAACAAATATGAATCCTTGCTAATTCGTCGGTAAATGACGACGACATTACAACGTTTTATAGAAACCTCGGTAAATCGTCGGTCATCGGTCCGAATTTGACAGCGAGTTTACGACAAAAGTTTTTGTCCCAATGTTATAACGATATTACGATGATTTTTAAAATCGTCGTAAAGACGATGTTGATTTACGACGAAAAAAAATTGTTGCAAATAATCGATGCTAAAACTGTGTTTTCTTGTAGTGTCCTCGTCATTTGTATCATCGCTCCATAGTGAGTCGGGATCGGTATCCTTTTGCTTGAGGTGTCTTTCTTTCTTGAGCGAGACAGCGGTGTAGAACACATCCTTGTCAATGTTAGCGAAGGAAACATGTCGGCGAATCCATGATGGCTCGGACGGTTGACAAGAAGGGTCATCCTAGGAGTACCGGTGTAGAATCGACTATCGCCGTCTTGACAATGTAGAAATCGACATGAGCTATGCAATCTCCAATCCTTACGGGCATGTCATAGGCAGTCTCCTTTCGTAGCATAAGTCTCATCATCCATGCTGATTTTCATTCGGGTACAGTGCACGTGCTTAATACCAAGGCGTTTGGCGGTTGATGTTGACATGATGCAAAGACAGGCGCAGGAGTCACAAAGAATGTCTTTAAACTCGACTCCACAGATGTTGCAAGTGATTAGAAATTGACCTTGCTCTTGAATCTTATAGAGAGTTCGAACCGGTATTCTGTTCATTGCATTGTCGAAGAGATCTTCTATCTCCGTGATGGACTCCTTGCTTTAAAAAAAGAAGTGACCAATCATGTGGTCCATGCAAGCTCTAGCAAATGTGGCTCCTCAAGGTAGATCGCGAACCACGCGGTTGAATTCCTCTAACTTTTCCCAACTAATCTTGTTCGGGTATCCTTTGTGTTTCTCAGGATGAAATATTCGAATGGCATAGGAAGCGGCATAAGGCGTTGATGAATGCCTCACTCTCATGAAGTAGGTACGAATATCTTCCTTACTCTCCAGGCTGTAGCGGAAGAAGGCTTATAGACAACCTCTTTCCCACACGTCCGGGAAAGGTATAAACATTGGGATTAATTTCAAGAAATTGTTAAATTCGATCAATCTTTCCCGGGAGTGCTTTATGTCTTTGGCTCCCCGGGTACTAGACTTACATGAAGCGTTGGTTCAAAGGCCGAGTAGTACATTGAACTAAAATCAGATTCGCGGAAGAATAATCTTGGGTCTTCTTCTTTGGAGTATTGTTCTTCGACTATCTCGGATGATTGAGTAGATCGAACCATGTTACAAGGTGCAATAGATTCTGGTTCCAAGTTGCTTGAGGGCTCATCTGAAGCTTGGGTATCTATAAAGAAGGCGGCTTGCTCGAGGAGGCATGTTCGGGACACAAGAGGTCCAAAGAGAGGTGACAATGGCCTGGCCGCGTGCAGAGAAGGCGCGCCCACGGTGAGAGGTAGGTCAGCCGCGGGTCGGGAGCATGCACCCGCGGTGAATGAAGGTTTGGCCGCGGGCAGGAGGCTCACGACTGCGGTGGATGGGCTTCGTGGGGAATTGTTCGGTTCATCGTCTTCCTCGTCTCCAAAGGTGTCTTCTGGTTCTAAAGGATCATTTGGCTTCTCTTCTATGTTAGGGACAGGAATATCAAGTGTTGTATCATGCTCCTCATGATCTTTAGAAAGTTTTTCCAAACAAGTTTTGGTTTTCCTTTGAGGGTCAGATATGTGGCTCATCGTAGCAATGGTCTATGTAGCTTTGTACTCGAGTATGTTGAGGCGAGATTCAATTTCTTGGAGTTCATCATCAGTTCTTTCTCTGTACCAAGAGGCAAACTCGCTGGTTTCCTTGATTTCTTGCTTTGCATTGCGAATCTCCATGGAGTTTTGAATGATGTCGTATTTTTGCTTTGTTTGCTCCTCCTCCATGGTTTTCGTCCTTTCTTTGATAGTAACAACGTCCTTTAGAGTCTGTTCCTCAAGGATTACGACGTGGGCAGCAAGATCATCGAACTTCTTGTTGAATTCGGTGTAGATTGTGTTAAACTTTTTGTCCATGGCTCCCTCGGTCACGACTTGACAGTCAAGGTACTGATTTAACATGACGTTGAATCCTCCAAACGCATGCTAATGTCCGAGTTGTAAACGTGCTGGTTCGAGGATTGGTGTTAAGGGTAGTAAGGGTGTTGTCAAGTGTTGACAAACAGAGACGCAAAAGGCTTGTCTCGGGAATAAGGATGCTTGTAGCGTCCTCAAGAGTAGTTGGTTGGTGCCGGTTTCCGATCCATGTAGAACGAGTCACAGTTGGTGTGTGAATCGTGAGAGTAGTGAGCACAAGATGGGTCGTATAAACCCTGCTCGTAGTAGTGATCTCGCCCCAGAGGCGAGTTCATGTTTCAAAGCCTGAAACGAAGAAAAACAAAAATCAAAATCAAAAAGAAAAAGTTTGTTCTAGAGTCGATTTACTAACCTCTAAGGTGTGACAGAACATTAGTGATTGCCTCCCCGGCAACGGCGCCAAAATTTGATGCGGTCGGATCTGTAATCCAAAATCCAGGTTTTAAATTTATAAACCTAAAAGTCTGCAAGTGCACATATGTGCGTTGTAGGACATTAGGTATCGATTCACAGGGAGGGAATGCTTTTATGTGAGACCTTAGACAGAGAATTAGCAAGGAAGTCTAGAACGAAAATAAAGTTTTATAGGGTTTTAGTATCGAAAATTATAAAGAACGAAAAACAGAAAATTGCTTGTAAATTGATTTAATAAAATTGATGGCATAAACTAAAAGGGAAAAACGATTTGTAAACTATAATAAAATGATGTTGGGTCGACATGGATATCTTAGGGGATGTTCGATTCAATCACGGTACCTAAACTCTTAGTAACAATTAATTCTAGTAAATCAACGAACTGGACAGAATAAATGGCGTAGCCTACTCTCGTACATCCTACGCACTAATAACTTATATACTCGACCGCTAGATTTCGTCTCCGGCCGCACAGAAAGTCATGATGTTCGCGCTTGTTTTTTGAACATTCATGGCACTCCATAAGTATACTTTCGTATCTTATGACGCGACACGCTCTTATAGATGAACGATTCAGGTGGTTAGATTCAGCACTTTAATTTGGTGGTTCTTATAACACCTAGAAATCAGCCTCTAGTTCATGACGCTAGATTCATACATTAACAACGATCTATAAGAAAGAGTTCTAGAATACGGCTAGAGTTTTACCTTGTGAAATCCTTTTCGAACATAGAATTCCTCTTTGATAATCCCTTTAAACCCAACGATAAAACTACTCGAACATAATTGAAAGTAAAGACATGATTAGATTAAAAGCAGGAGATTGAGGAAGGAGTTTCTCGATTTTAAGAACGTTCTCCAGAGAAAACCTCTTCACTAATCTTGAAAGTAAAGAACAAAAGTTTAAGAAAAGCAATGCAAAAACTAAACTAAAAATGGTGTAAAAGCAAACACCTGAAATTAGGTCTCTAAAACACATATTTATAGGTATTTTCTCTTGCTTTCGTAGGTCATAGGGTTTTGAGTTGACATGATTTGAACGGGCTTTGCAATTGGACTTTCGAGACCGAACAGATGTTGGCCGCGGGTCCATGGACTCTGGCCTCGGCGAAACACTCCTTGGCCGCGGGTGGAGAGCTTCCGTGAGTGGCCGAATGTGACGTATTGATCTTGATGTATCTTTTGATTGAACCGTTGGATCGTCCTCAAATTAGTTGGAATGGAAAGGTAGCTGGTCCTTCTTGAATATCTCCAAAATGGGACTGGATCAGACGGTGAGAAGAACCTCTTTGGCAGTTGAACTTCTGACGGTTTGACTCTGAGCCGAAAATCTGGTTTTTCTCCAATTTGCAATGTTTTTGCCTAAGTAACCTTAAAAGAGTTTTGAAACTACAAATATGCGGAAATTGTGATAAAAAAATATAAAAGCGGATGAAATACTTATTAAAGTGTTATAAAATAAGCAGTAAAATGGATAAAAATACGGTGTTATCAACAAGGAGTTGACCTCATCACGGAGTCTCAAAGTAAATCCTCCTAGGGAACTTCCATAGGGGTGCTAGAGAAGTTTAGAAGAGCATTGGACACGACGAGTTATAGAAGCTTTGCTCGTTTGAACTTGGTCCAAGGGAGAGCAATTGGTTGAGAACATGGCTCAAAGAGAAGCTTGCTATGGTGGAGATTATGATAAAACTTTTAGAGATCCCGAGGTTGAAGATCAAAGGTTCAAGGAGATTAATGAGAAGTTAGACAAGATAGGTAAACCTTTTCTCATCAACCAAAAAATGATGAACTATGTGAGTGAGTTTGATTAACATCAACAAGGATATCAAGGGCTTGAAAGGAATGAAGAGGTACGAGAAGAAGTGAACTACTTGGGAAACCAAGGGGGTTATCAAGGGCAAGGTTTTCAACCAAAGCCATTTGTTCATTTTCAACAAGGACAATTTCAAGGGAATCAAGGATTAACACCTTTTGTGCCTAACTTTCAACAAGGATACCAACCTCACAACAACAACTTCCCAGGACAAATGAGTTAATCTAATCAAGCTATACAAGACCTTGATATGAAGGGGCTGATCCAAAAATTGCAAGAAGGATAAGCTAAATGCCAAATTGAGTTCAACAAAAAGATGGTGGAAATTCATAGCAAGGTTGATGGAAGATACAAGGATTTGCAAGCCAATATTGATAACCTCTCCTCTCATGTCAAAACTTTGGATGCCCAAAATAGCCCAAGTTGATTCTACTTCACAAAAGCCATGGGAAAGCTTCCCGAAAAGATCAAAGCAAAACCAAAGGAGTATTGTGGTGCAATATTCTTGGGTGTTGCAAAGGAAATTGATGAGAATGGAGAAGCTATAAGGGAGATTGAGAGAAGCACGTTGTTGAGAGTAAGGATATAGCGAAAGTGGAGAAGTGTCTCAAGGAAGATGATGTGGTGACCAAGCTTGCTGAACGGAAGGAAACTCCTAGCATTGAACTTCCTTATTATGAGCCTAAACTCCCATTTCTCGGTAGAGTTCTTACCAAAGCACGAAAGAAAGTCCTCTCAAGCTTCAATGTGGGTATGAGTAGAATTGGAGCACCATTGCCTTATTTGAATTACTTGTCTCAAGTTCCTTTACAAATAAATTTCACCAAAGCCATTCTTTAAAACCGAGAAAAAGTGGAAGAACTCATGGGAGTCTTTGATTCATTGAGCATAACACGACTTGAGCCCAAATATATTTCCAAGCTTGGAAATCCAGGTAAATTCTCCATAGCTTTCTCTCTTGGTGATTTGAAGATTGATGATGGTTTATGTGATTTTGGAGCAAGTGTGAATTTGATTTCTCTTGAGATGGTGATGAGATTAGGGATCAAAGACATGAAACCTCACTCATCCTCCATCATGTTTGGTGATGTTTCTTCAAAATATCCACTAGGGTTGATTGAAGATTACCCTCTCAAGGTTGGAAATTGTACGTTTAGTTCCAACGGATTTCATGGTTGTGGGGATAGTGATGTATGTCAGGTTTTACCCAACTTCTACTACATGCAAGTGCACAACAAATCAAAATAGTATAGGTGGGATTAATCCATAAAGACCTCAAGTTGTACTACAAATTTTGTAAGAATAAATTCAAGCTAAAACAAAGTATTATGGTTTTGGGTTTTTGAGAAAACGGAAAATTGGCTTTTCCATCTCAACTATTCAAAAATGTTAATTTCAGACCCGATTTTGTAACCGGTGCTAAAACATACGTCAACTTCAGAAAATTGACTATTTCATACCCGAATTTGTAACAGGTGCTAAAACATACGTCAACTTCTTAATAATTTGAATCTCATACTTAAACTTTTAATTTCGTGCTATAACATACATAAGACCAAACGCTGTTAAGGAACCGTGATGCGGTCATCAAACCAAAAGACGAAGCCAAGATGATGCAGCTCAATTGGACTACATTCTCACCTCAACTAGAGCAGTCCTCGAAGTGGAATCAGTCCAATCCGAGTTCAGATGAAGAAGTTATTCAACTTCCAAGTCAAGTGATTCCCAGCATACGCGATTCGGACATATGTGTGTTCAAAGAATTCTTCCAACCAAACCCGAAAGAATCAAGCTACAAACCAAAATTTTCTGGAATCTTGATTCATCATAGAAACCGGGAAAATTGAATTTACAACAACTCCGGTTCATAGTTGAGAGATATAAATTTTACAAGTCAACCGATCTGCTTTATGCCCTACTGCGCATGATCGGCGTTGTAAAATTTATATCTCTCAACTCTGAACCGGAGTTGTTGTGAATCCATTTTCCCGGTTGCTATGATGAATCAAGATTCCAGAAAAATTTGGTTTGTAGCTTGATTCCTTCGGGTTTGGTTGGAAGAATGCTTTGAACGCACGTATGTCCGAATCGCGTATGCTGGGAATCACTTGACTTGGAAGTTGAATAACTTCTTCATCTGAACTCGGATTGGACTGATTCCACTTCGAGGACTGCTCTAGTTGAGGTGAGAATGTAGTCCAATTGAGCTGCATCATCTTGGCTTCGTCTTTTAGTTTGATGACCGCATCACGGTTCCTTAACAGCGTTTGGTCTTATGTATGTTATAGCACGAAATTAAAAGTTTAAGTATGAGATTCAAATTATTAAGAAGTTGACGTATGTTTTAGCACCGATTACAAATTCGGGTATGAAATAGCCAATTTTCTGAAGTTGACGTATGTTTTAGCACTAGTTACAAGTTCGGGTCTGAAATTAACATTTTTGAATAGTTGAGGGATGAAAAAGCCAATTTCCCTTGAGAAAACTAAGAACAAAAATAAGTAAATAAATTTTGATGTAGATTCAATAAGAAAAAACACTAGGTCATCGAATGATAAGGAAATAATAGTAACCATTCTCGAACACGGATGTATAATCATTCCACTATCGTTCCTCCGACCACTATGTTTTAACAACCTAATAGACTCAAATATCAATGGTTATTACTAGTTGAAAATTTGCATTAATTCGTTCAAGATTCAATTATTCACAATACTCCGCAACTCAACTTTTGATGTTACAACGTTTAGCTCATCAAATACTAGTTCAAGAAATATAACAAGCTTTTGGAGAATATATTAACCCAATGTATGATGCTATATGATTAGAAAAGCATGCATCATTTTTTTTTTGGAAAGAATGTAAAATTTATTCATAAAAAAACGGTTTTACATCAAGTGTTACATTTTGTGGAAGATTTTGAAATAAACCGAAAGGAGTTCAAACTCATATTCTTGTTGAAAACCAGATTTCCAATATGTCTTCGTATCCGTTTGATCTCAGCGTTAGAAGCTTGTTCCTCACTTGTTTGTCAATGGTCTTGATCAGAATTTGCTCACAGATTTTTGGTTCGCCATGCTTCCTGCAATTCCTTTCCCTCCATATGCTGTGTATGGTTATTTGAAAGACATAGCTTGTTACGAACTGAGTAGTTCGCTTCACATTTGTGTCTTTTAAAATGTCTAGAACTCTTTCCCATTCCGTAGAGAACTGGTTTTGGAGGTTTCCTTGCTTAGTGTTGTCCACACCTTTAAAGAGTAATTATAGGAGAAGAAGAGGTGAGACCTCGTTTCTAATGGCGCATTGCACAAAACACAACCCAGATTGACTCCCACATTCAGCCCAACATACGATCTCCGGTAGTAAGCCGATTATGAATCGTCAACCAACCGCTTTGTGCCAGTCAACCAGAACATGATCCCTTCAGATAAGTAGCCACGTCTTCTTTGTACTGAACTTTTCTGGGTACTTGTCTTGACCAGATTTCCAAACAGCCTTGTCTTTTTCCACTGGATTATTTCAATGTTTCTCTTCTTCCAAATTCTCTTTGATGGATATCAAAATATATGATCAGTGTCTCCTTCTTCTACGTTGATTCCAAGCTTGTGAAACCGTTGCTTGTAGTGGAATGCCCATGTCTATAACTCCTCTTGAACCTGTTATATCCATAAGGCAGCCCAGCTTCGACCACTTGTCGTACCAAAAGGATGTAGAGTTGCAATTCCCGATTTCTTTCTTGTTGAGCCCTTTAGCTATCTCTCTATATTTTAGGAGCTTTCTCCACATCCAAGAGCCTAGTGATGAACTTGATTTGATCGACCAGAAAACCTCTTTCTTTAATACATTCTCTCGTATCTAGTTTACCCACATCGAATCATTTGCTGAGATAATTCTCCACATTAGCTTGAGGCAACAAACGACGTTGTAGTCTTTGAGTGGTCTTAAACCCCCCCCCCCCTCTTATTTTCTTTTAATGACATTACTCCACACAATTTTAGCCTTTCTTGGATTTAAGTCTGGACCGGACCATAAGAACGGTGAGCATATCTTCTCAATTTCCTTTATACATTCACTCAGAAAACGGAAAGCAGACAGCCAAAATTTTGAGATACTCATTAGAACAGATCGAATTAATTGAAGTCTACCTTCGAACGATAGGAATCTAGTTGTCCAAGTTCTTATTCTTTTCCTCATTTGCTCTATCAGTGGTTGATAGTCATTTCTTGTCATTCTCTGCGTCAACAGCGGAAGGCCTAAATAACGTATTGGAAGCTCGCCATTCTGATACGGAAACCGGCTCATTATGGCAGCACGCTCCCTATCTTCGATTCCTGCCAAAAGTATCGTTGATTTTTCCATACTTATTTTAAGGCCAGAGATTTTTGCAAAGTAGTCGAAGATCCTGTTTATGCCTTCGATGGATCTTATCTTCCCATCTGATAATACCATAAGATCATCAGTGAAACTTAGATGAGTAAGGCCATGATTCTTACAACGAGGATGGTATCCAAAATGTCTAATACTTGCTCCTTTGTCCAGCAGTTTTGAAAGTACATCCATGCTTATTATGAAGAGGTAAGGCAACAAAGAACACCCTTGACGAAGACCTCTTTCGCTTCTGAAAAATCCCACTAGCTCACCGTTTACTTGGACTGAGAATGATGCTGTTGTAACGCAAAGAGATATCCAATGAATGAATTTTGTTGGAAACTTCAGGGCTTGTAGCATGTTTAGCAAGAATGTCCATTGAACTATATCAAAAGCCTTTGAAATATCAATTTTGATTGCACATCTTGCTGATATTTCTTCCTTATGGTAGTCTCGGACAAGCTCTGTTGCTAGCAATACATTCTCAGTGAGTAAACGATCAGCCACAAATGATGATTGGTTCGCTGAGATGAACTTGGGAAGAATTATCTTTAATCGATTAGCAATGATTTTTGAAATTGCCTTGTAGATAACATTGCAACAAGAGATTGGTCGGTAGTCTTTCATTTCTATTGCTCCCGTTTCTTCGGAATCAGTGCGAGAATTGTTGTGTTGACTCCCTTAGGCAAGAACCCTTTTTCAAAGAAAGATTGCACTACTATTATGAATTCCCTTCCCACAATGTGCCAAACCGATTTATAAAATTATGTTGTGTAAACGTCCGGACCCGGTGACTTGTCATTTGGCATTGCGAATAGCAATTTCCTAATCTCCTCTTCGGAAACTGTTTTAGTAAGCTCACAACTATCTGAATCTGAGACTCGAAACGGTAGTAAAATTTGAAGTCTTTCGACCTCTATTCCAGCATAGTCATCCGGCTTGTGCTGTAGGAACTCCTTGAAGTGTCTTTCCGCCTCTATTTTTATTTTGTCTAGTTGATCGGTAAGTCTGCCATCCAAAAAAAGGATCTCTCGGATTGTGTTTTGTGCACTCTGCGAGCTTACAGCTCTATGGTAAGTCTTGTTGTTCTTATCTCCCACCTTCAACCAATGCAATTTGGATCTCTGTTGAGGAACTTCTCTTCCAATACCGATACTAAATCCTATCTCTGGTAAGCCACGTTTTCTGCCTCTATTGCTGCGGTGGATGGGTTTGTTAAATTATGTTCTTGTTTATCGCATAGATCTTTATATGCCTCCTTCGTCTTTTTCGTTAAATCCCCAAGTTTCTCCTTTGCAAGACCCCTTATGTGTGGTTTAAGAGATTTTAGCTTCTTTGAAAACCGGAAAAGAGTTGAAGTGGACAAATAAATTTCCTCTGTTTCCATCCAAAAATTGTTTACCATCGGTTCAAATTCCTTCATCTCAGCCACTGCGTTTACAAATTTGAATGGCTTCTTCCCATTCACAACTTCTGCTTCCAAATTGATTCTGCACCGGAGATGATCTGAACAGCCTCCTCCTTCAAAAACATTATAAGAAAGGGGGTAATTTTGCATCCATTTGTCATTGATAATAACTCGATCCAGTTTCTTAGAGATCAACCCGATGTCTCTTTTGTTGCACCAAGTGTATAAAGAACCTTGAGAGGCCAAGTCCGTAAGTGAACAATATCTTACCAAATCCTGAAACTCCATCATTCCTTACATGATTATAGCATTCTCATAATTCGAATGCTCTTCCATATCTAGAATTTCATTAAAATCTCCTTGTATGATCCACGACCGACTTGTTTCTAATGATAGGAGAGTTATGATGATCTTTCAAATATTTTCATAACTCTTTTCGCTCCTCACTGGAATTAGATGCGTAGATGAAAAAGCAAAAAAACTCCTCTTCTTTGCTTGCTAGCTTCACCGAGCATGTTATCATTGACCACTTTTGAAAAACGGCGTGAATCGGACATCATTCTTCCACACGACCCAAATTCTTCCTAATCGATTAAACTCGTAATTTTTTATAATCGACCAATCCTGGAAAACCGAATTACTAACCTTTTGAAACTTGGACTCCTTCACCCTCGTCTCCAAGACACTTCAAAATTCAAACTTTCCCCCATTCACCCAACTTCTTAATACGGAATGGTTAGTAGATTTTTCCATATATACATCTCCCACAATGTCTTCTGCCTCATGAACAGAGGCCTCTTTCATGACAATTTCCCGGTGAAGCTTTCGTTCATCATCCTCTGCTGATACAGACAATGGTTGAGAAATCTCAACACCAAGTTCTTCTCTTTCTTGCGAGATCAGAATCTCTTCCTCCCCCGCTATTAGACTTCTAGATTCTGACGCTTTGAATTCACAAGTTTTTGGTGTTTATTTGCGCTTTAGAATCTTATTTTACCCGACTTGGCAACACAAATATCATAAGTGTGTCCCCATTTCTCACAAGATGTACATCTTGGCGGTAACAAAGGGTATGAATACTCCACCTCAACCACCTCCGCGTTCAGTTTGAATTGAAATGTTTTCGGTAATTGATATCACTGTATTTTACCACTTCAAGTCTCATATTTTCCTCTGTTTTCCTTGTGTTTCGTATAGTTTCTATTATGTATATATTGCATTTAGGTCCAAATCAAGTTACACTGCATTTAGGATGTCCTAGGTCGTTTTTGTTTTCTTTTTGGCTTGCTGGAGCCTTTCTCAGGTGTTCGGGACTGATTTGGATGAGCGTGGACGAAAGGAGACGATCGAAGTTCGAGGAGGAACCGCAAAGACCGAAAGAGGAACACGAGGACCGGAATTTACACGCGCGATCGGTTACTAACCGATCGATGAAAGCGATCCCACGACAAATGCACAGGAGATCGGTTACTAACCGATCGATAAAGCTGATGGCAGAAAAAATGTACAGGCGATCGGTTATAACCGATCAAGATCGTCTGGCGGCTTTAAGCTTGACTTTGGAGTCCAACCCTTTTGTAATATATTAAAACACTTGTTTTTCTCTTTCTAAAGGGGAGAGGACGAAAAATATCATCACTCTACCTCTTTTCACTGTTCTAGAACTGCTTCCTTCTCCTCTTTGGTATTTGTATGAAAGATTCAAGATCCACTCCATCTTAGTGAAGATTTTCTTACTTTTCTTCCATCAATCTTCTTTATTTTGCTATGTCTTGCTTTTGTTCGGTTTTGTTTTGTAATTTAGTTATGTGTGAGTAGTTTCATTATGGATTGTGGGAATGGTTGATTTAGAGGGATAGATGATGATCTATTGATGTTTAGGACAAGATTATATAAATTCTCATGTTTAGAAGTGGTCTTAAAGCTAGGGTTGAACTAGCTACTCAATTTCTAGAACATGGACAAATTACACTTGAGAGAGGTTTGGTAATTGTCTAGAAGATTTCTAATCATGTTTTTGATGCTTAGCAAGATGAGAATCATGACTAAAGATCATTAATTGGCTAAAAAGGATTTGTGTTTTATGCTTGTTGATACTTTTGTAGCAATTGAGAGATTATCTAATTTGAATTATCAATGAAGGGTTTAGCATCATGAGAGTGAGTTAAACTATTTGTATGTGTTCCTTGCTATAGAATTCAGCTCATTGAGTGATTAGAAACATCATTAATGAATCATCGAACACTCTTAATCGAATGCCATTTCCTACAATCCATATCTCTCTTTTCTTGATTGAAGCCGATTTTAGTGTCTTATTTTATTTGAATCTGTATTTCTTGAACTAGCTTGTAATCATTTTAATTGTCATGTATGTTTTTATTTTCTGTCTTTTATTTTCTAGTTTTATCGTAATTAGTTTTTAGAACAAAAACCAACAAAAAACCCGTTTAGCTTAGCTTAAGTAGTTTCTTGTATTCTTACTGTGCTGTTCTTTCTCTCTGTGGATTCGATCTCTAAGTACTCAACGACAAACCGTTATGATTGCGGTAGTCTACACATTAGGGTAATTGATGTGTTGAAGAAAACGACTAATCAATTTGGCGCCGTTGCCGGGGAGATAGCAATAGCCATTAGGATTTGGATTCTATCTAAGTCTAAGTACTTTTTCTTTACTTTGTTACTAACTACTCTGTTTTGTTTGCTCTGTTTTTGAAGGTGTATGCACACAAGAAGCCAAGGGCAAGAGAACTTGCAACCACTTGTGCTAGATATTCGAAGGTACGAAAGAGATAATCAAAGAGCAACCAGAGAACGTGCTTAGCACGTGAGGCGTTTAGGCATGGACGCTCAGCGAAATGATCCTCCTCACCTAGGAGAGAACCAACCGCCACCGCCACTAGACGAAGTCCAAGGAGTGGGCTTAGACCCGAGGCAGCCAATCCACCCTCCTAGACAGCCGCAAAGGATTGGTGCCTTCGATGAACCCACTACACAAGGGGTTCTAACTGGGATAAGGCCGCCACCATTTGCGAACAACAACTTCGAGATCAAGTCTAGCCTCATAAACATGGTGCAAAACTCGAGGTTCTTGGGCATGCCGTTGGAAAACCCGATCGAGCACATTGATCAATCCGATCGTCTTTGTGGGACGGTGAAGAATAAATGGGGTCTCAGAGGATGTTGTTAAGTTGACTCTCTTCCCATTCTCTTTGGGAGACAAAGCTGCTCAGTGGGAGAAGAGTGTGGTTACCGCAACCATACCGACTTGGGAGGAGTGCAAGAAGCAATTCTTTGCGAAATTTTTCTCGAGACAAAAGACGGCGAAATTGAGAAATGATATCACTAGCTTCAAGCAAGGAAGCAACGAGTCGTTCTATGAGGCATGGGAAAGACTGAAGGGGTACACAAGGGCCTGTCCTCACCACAGAGTATCCAAGGAAGCACTTTTGGGGATCCTACACCGAGGGGTTCTTGAGAAGTACCAATTGGCCTTGAACACGGCGAGCAACGGAAGTTTTGCTAGCCAAGACGTTATCAATGGGGAAATTCTAGTTGAGAATTTGGCGCAAAGTGACCAAGGCTACGGTGGTGACTATGACCGAACGGTGAGAGATGCAAAGTATGACGATCAAAGGTTCAAAGACTTGAGCGATAAGTTGGACAAGGTTCTACTTGCGAACCAAAGATCAGTTAACTATGTGGGAGAGTATGGAAGACAAGGAGGGTACCAAGATGTAGTACAAGAGGGGAATGAAGAACTTCAAGACGAAGTGAATTACATTGGGAACCAAGGAGGGTACCAAGGGAACCGAGGAGGGTTCAATCAAAATTATCGGAATAATCCCAACTTGTCTTATAGAAGCAACAACGTGGAGAACCCCCAAGATCAGACCTACCCTCCACAGAACCAGCAAGGGTTCCAACCCAAAACATTCAACCAAGGAGGTTTCAAATCTAACCAAGGCGGATTTCAAGGAAACCAAGGAAATTATCAACCCAATCAACCATACCAAAGGAACTACAACTCAAACTACCAGCAGAGCTATCAACCGAGGCCAAGCAACTTCCCAAACCAAGGGAACACACCAAACAAGGAGGCACAAGGCGATGTGCAAAGTATGCTCCAACAAATTTTGGAAGGGCAAGCAAAGGGGCAAGTCGAACTTACCAAGAAGATGGTGGATATCAACAACAAGGTCGACGGTGTATACATGGATCTGAATGCCAAATTTGAGCACCTGTCAAAACATGTTAAGGGCTTGGACAACCAGATTGCTCAAGTTGCCTCGACATCGAAGGTACCGAGCGGGGTGTTGCCCGGGAAACCCGAAGTCAATCCAAAGGAGTATTGCCAAGCGATCACATTAAGGAGTGGAACTGAGCTACCAACGAGGGAGCAAGTCGTGGTAGAGGTTGAGGAACCAAGTCAAGACGGATTTGAAGAAGTTGGTGAAGATTTGAAAGAACAGAGCCCTGAATCGGTTACAAACCGATCCAGATTGATCTGACCGATCGGTTATCAAAATGCGATATGTTACGAGAAGAAAACGGCCAGTCCAGATCGGTTACTCCGATCGGTTACAAACCGATCACGAACCCAGGATCGGTTACTAACCGATCGGGAAGACCGATCCCAGCCCAGAATGACGGAAACTATGCTTCGAATGATCAAATCTCCAAGGATCAGGCGAAGAGGAATGAGGGGGAATTACCTGGAATCATCAAAAAGAAAGTAGATTTCATACTTCCACCGTACGAGCCAAAAATTCCATTTCCGGGAAGATTCAAAAGGAAAATCATGGACAAACAATTCGAGAAGTTCAAGAAGATCATGAAAACGGTTCAAGTTACTATACCGTTTGCTGATCTTATGCTCGAGTGCCCAACATACAACAAGCTACTCAAGGACGTTATGACAAAGAGAAGGCAACTTGAAGATGCTATGGTGGTGATCAACCATGAGTGTAGTGCGATAATTCAAAACAACTTGCCTAAAAAGCTTAAGGATCCAGGCAGCTTCACGCTACCGTGCTCATTGGGACCCCTGTCCTTTGGGAGATGTCTAGTCGATCTTGGTGCAAGCGTGAGTCTCATGCCACTGACGGTTTCTAAGAGACTTGGATACACTAACTTTAAAAAGACGAGAATTTCGCTAATTTTGGCGGATAGAACGATCCGGTTTCCAATTGGGATTCTCGAAGACTTGCCATTGAAAGTTGGGAGCTGCATTATCCCAACTGATTTCGTGGTGCTAGAAATGGATGAGGAGCCATCAGATCCCATAATCTTGGGAAGACCTTTCTTAGCAACCGCGGGTGCCATCATTGACGTGAGGGGAGGCATGATCGATCTACGCTTGGGAGATCTCGTTATGAAATTCAACATAATGGAGGTGATGAAGAGGCCAACCATAGACGGAAGTGTTTTCTACATCGAGACCTTAGATGAGATGGTTGATGAGTACTTGGCTGAGTTGAGCATGGGAGATGCCCTAGAAGTAACCCTCACACAAAACAGCGAGGAGAGCGACCTTGTGAACGAGGAGGCGATCGATTATGAGAACATTCTCAATTCTCATTTGCCATGGGCGACAGAGGCATACTTCTCGGAGTTAGGGGAGAACTTAGCCGTCAAGGAGAAAGAAAACACTAGCAATGGTAAGTCTAGTATGGATGATGATTGGAGCGAACTTGATGCTCCACAACTTCAGCTCAAACCGTTGCCCAACGGTCTAAGGTACGCGTTTCTTGGGACGAACTCCTCATACCCGGTTATAATAAATGATGCATTGAGCGAGGAAGAAACATCTATGCTTTTGAATGAATTGAAAAAGTATAGGAGGGCTATAGGCTATTCTCTGAAAGACATAAAAGGAATTTCTCCGTCCCTGTGCATGCATAGAATTCATTTAGAGGATGAGTCTAAAACTTCAATTGAACACCAAAGAAGGTTAAACCCAAACCTAAAAGAGGTAGTCAAAAAGGAAATTTTGAAACTGCTTGAAGCGGGAGTAATTTATCCGATCTCGGATAGTACTTGGATCTCCCCAATTCATGTAGTTCCAAAGAAA
>PKMM01019763.1:39746-165853 GCA_002933915.1 Eutrema heterophyllum
ATTTCAACGGATGATAATTGGTTGACAATCGTGTTGAACTCGTTCACATGTGCTGCAACAGGGCCACCTTCTTCCATCTTCAAGTGGAAGAGTTTCTTCATGAGAAATACCTTGTTATTTGCTGAAGGTTTCTCATACATATCTGAGAGAACTTTCATGAGCCCTTCCGTGGTCTTCTCCTTCGCAACGTTGTGAGCAACATTTTTCGACAGTGTTAACCTAATAACACCCAGAACCTGTCTGTCAAGGAGATCCCACTCTTCCTGATCCATCTTCTCAGGCTTCTTGCTCAGTGGTTGATGAAGCTTCCTTCCGTACAGATAATCTTCGATTTGCATTCTCCAAAATGCATAATCTGTACCGTCAAATTTCCCGATATCGTGTGCCGAACCATCTTCGCCTCCCATCGTTTCTGATTATTTTTGTGAACCACCGTGTATTGGAACACCTCCGTCGACAACCGATATTGCCGACAAATTTTACTATTCACGTGAATAGTAACTTCGCAATAAATTTGACCGAAATCACCCAACCTTGCTCTGATACCAGTTGTTAGGAAATATCGTCAAATTTCTGCTAAATCAGAATTACAAAAAAAATAATAAAACACACACAATTTGTTAACGGAGTTCGGCCAATATTGCCTACGTCTCCGGACATGCTGCAGATCTTTTATTATTATCTGGAAATTTTACAACACTCTCAACTCACACACGAACCCAAACTTATCCTTTCACAACTCAAGAATCAATGATTTTTGAGGACTTAGTCTCAGAGTGAAAAGAATAAAAGGTCAAGAAAATTACATATAATTTTCTTACAAAGAAAGATTATTTCTCTTGTTTTTTTTCTCTTGTTGGGATTTTGGAATGTTTACTTCTTCTCATAATACGTTGGTATTTATAGAAGCTAAGGGGGTCGGTGAGAACCACAAATGTTGAAAAAACAATGACTTCCTTTGTTGACTTCTTTACCACCTCATCTTCTCTTTACGTGTTCTTTGACTAACAAGAACAACATCGATTCTCCCGAGAAGGAAACAAGGAACCCAAAATAGAACAAAATCAGTGAGAAAATCGATCAAAAGGAAGTAACCCTAGAGATCGTCGGAGGAGGATTCGTAAACCTTGGGAGAAAAATCGAATGACCTAGGAAAAAAAAGCACATATTTTAATTTTACGGATCACTAATGGGCCTCAACGTTAGGCCCAATATGTTTAAATCATTTTTACGCCACTTGTCGTCGATTCATCTCGCCTTTACGTTCATATAATAAACCAAACTGAAATAACCGGTTTTTCCCCCCTCTGAAACACTTTTATTGATTTCCAAATTGAGAATCCTGGTTTAGAAGAGCATTGAGGAAACGTGGGCAATCATGATATAGATAGTCATTGGGAATTTACAAGTAAGTGAGATATTATAAAAGAAATTAGTTCAGCCCACTTGTCGAGACCATTAAGGAATTAGTTCAGCCCACTTGTTTAAGATTTCCTTGTTTATGTCCAAAATCATGTATCGTTCTTTTTGTTTTCTTTTTGGCGAACCGTAAATCACAAATTAATTTTTGGAGTTTTATTTTGTATTTGATATCTATGTTACATATGTCCCCAACAAAAAAAAACTATTGTATGTTACAAAGCACATTATCAATTAAAGGAAACAAATTTTAAGTTTGTATTACCCATTTGAGTTCTCTCCCGTTACAAATGTGCACATTTGGTATGCGCTACATAATAGCAATTAGAAGTGGAACTATTATTCGGGATCAGTTCCGATCCGCTCCAAAAATTTCGATATCCGAGAGGGTCGGATCGGGATTCAGATAGTAAAATCTTGTTATCCGTCAAAACCGGATTCGGATTCGGATAGAAAAATTATAGCATTCTAGTCGAGTTATAGGCAACGCAGACAAGAAGCACTACATGACTATTCTTAGTTGTGGCCTTCATGACTTCTTCTGCAACAGCTCTCACTTGGTCACTTAGAATCCCCAAGTTACCGATAAAATATACATGTATCCCGTATTCATGCACGATACTCTCTTTCTCAAGCAAAGACTTGATCTTTTCTAGCATCAAATCCATCAGAGACTGAACCTCTTCAGGTTGTCTTTTAAAATTATCTATGCTAAATGCGTATATCGTTACATACTTGATACCCAGCTCGTAGCAGTATTGTAGCATTGACATAAGTGCAGAAAAACCAGTTTTATGACCAGACCTGTCATCTAGACCGCGCTTCTTTGCATACCTCCGGTTTCCATCCATGGTAAAGGCGAGATGAATGGGCAAAGGACCCATAGATATGATCCGGAACAAACATCTTCTTGAAAACCCGCATATCTACTCGAGCAGTTGATAACACCCGTTTTTGACAATTTTTATGGATCACTTTAATATCTTATGCAGGTATTTTAACTCCGTTTTCAATGGTTTTCAAGTGATTTCAATGTTTTAGTATTTTGAAAGATATTTCAGGTAACTTGGGATACATGAGTGCATTTCGGAACAAAAGTACGTTTTTGGATAAACTCGGACCGTCATAAGTCTTGCAATCAAAGAAGACCTTCTCACCGTCTGATCATCACCAAATTTGGACACAACAAAGTAGATACAACCAGATTTCAAATGCAATTAGATTGGAGACGATCCAATGGTTGGATCCTTAAATATACCCGAAGCACTGAAGGCAGATCGATGAAGGTGCCCCGAAGAGACGTCCACCGCGACTGGAAGAGCCCGACCCGCGGCCAAGCTTCAGTTTGCCACTCCTGGAGGAGCTCGACTCGCGGCCAATCACCTGTTTGCCGTGGCCAGAAGCCACGCACCCCCGGCCAAGCCCTGCTGCGACCAAAACGATTCTTTTCTTCACCCGAGGTCAAAACCGTCTTTCCACATCAAACCCTAAACGAAGCCAAGGCTATATAAACTTATTTTTAGTCTTTTACGACAGACACACAACATTAGACATTTTACTTTCACGCTTTTAGGCAGAAGAAATACTCTTGCACTTTGTTCTTCGGTTTGGAGCAAGGATTCTTGATTCGAGTTCATCGATAGAGAAGCTTTCTTCATCCCTTTTCTTTACTGTTTCATTTTCTATTTATTGATTATGTTTACCTCAGCTATGGCTGAGTAGTTCTTTTGTTGGGTGTAAGGTTTCGAAGGGGCTCTCATGGTTCGATTTTTTATTAAGTTTTTAGACTAAGACACCGATTAGGGTTCTTCGTTTTATCCATTCTCTTAATGCATGTTTGCTTGATTGATCTCCTTGCAACTGAACTTAGGTATTTTTAGAACTACGAAAGTACTGGATCCATATGCTTGACCTAGGGTAAACGAGCAAAACCGTCACAAGATTTCGAAAGTATACTTGTGGAGGAGTTGTGAGCGTTAACGACTTTTGAGTACAATCACTAACTTTTTTTGCGGGCGGAGACGAAAGCTACCGGTTGAGTATTAAAGTTGTAGGTGTGTAGGGTGTACGAAAGTAGACTACACAGAGTGTCCGTGTTCCAAGTTCAAGAATCCAAAGACGACAAAAAGGTCGCTTTAGAAGTCCTAGCAAAGTCTTAGTAGAAATCGGCCATGAACCCAAGAGAATACCCATTGCCCAACGTTTCGTTTAATTGTTTTACAACCTTGTTTTAATCATTTGCTTGCTTACTTTATGTTTTATTTCATCGCTTAATTTAGTTTATTTTCCTAGCTACAACCGTGACAACAAAACCCATAAAAATATAGCTTACGTCTAGACACAAGTTAGAAATCGTTAGAAATTAGACAACATCACCCAGTGGATTCAATCCCTAAATACTACTTCGCGTGTTGTACTCTTGCAGCCTAGTAAAAGGGTAAACCCAGCACGTCGGTACTTATTCCACATGTGTCAAGTTTTGGCACCGTTGCCACCGGGCATTGTTTTGCTTGTTTAATTTCGTATTCTAATTTCTGCTGTAGACACTTTTGATTTTCAAGCTCTTTTGTTGCTCTTTTGACATTCTCCTTTATCTTTCTCTTTTGTTCTAAGGTGCATGAACACTAGGAGAACTCCTAGAGAAACCGTACTGATAACATATATTTTCATGTTCAATTATCCAAGTGTACTCATTTCATTGTAGCACTTGAGATGTCAATCCATAATGGGTTAAGATTAAACACTAAGAATACATAAAACTTCTTAATCTAAGTAATTCAAGAAGAGGTTTTCTAACAACCTAAGTGATAATGAAAACAAGCTCAATTTAACTAAAGTAAAAGATAGAAACTCAAACTAAAACGCAAATTACGGTTTAAGATAATACTAAAAACGAATCCAAAGGTGAAGTATGCGATTGTTGGTAACTTTAGAGGTTCACAATGATGCCAATATACTCAAGTAATGATAATCCTTAAATTACAATCATTAAACAAGACTAACCCAATTCCTTGGAATTAGTCACTTTGGAAATTACTAAATCAAGAACAAATTCCCATTTGTGACTTAATAATTTCCAAGCATAGAAACAAGATCATTTAATCGATAAACATCTTAGACAACTATTTCCATAGGCTAAGAATGTAATACCCCTTAATTAGTTCATTGGGGAATTTCATCGAACACCTTCCGGGCCAGAAATTTCCTATGATCTAAATCAACTTGATCATGGTCAATTTAGCATTAAGAACACTAAACAAGGAAGGATCATTAATAATCTAGGCCCTAACATCATTGATTTACACTAAAATTACCTAAATCTACTTCACCCTAGAATTCTAGAAAACTACTCACAACCCATGTTTATCTCCACAAATCCCATAAAGGAAGTGTTTAGATTCATGGAAGATGATAAAAGGATAAATAGATTATAGAATTAAACAAGAACTTGCATAAATCCCTCAAGAATCTCTTACAATCTCCCTTTTCTCTCTAAAGTCAAGTTTTACAAAGTCAAAAAACAAGATGAGTCCATAATTAGGTCTCTAATAATTTATACAAAGTTTTGTCGCAGGAGTCACATCGGGGTGCATATGGCCGATGCAGCACCCCGATGTGAAGTAGCCGAATTGTCCGGAGGAGTCGCGTCGGTGTGCTGTTCGCCGATGCGGGACACCGAGGATTCTCCTGTCTCGTCTGAGGGAAGCTGCATCGGTGTGCAAGATCGCATCGGTATGCACCATACCGATGTGGCACCCCGAAGATTCTCCTGTCTCTTCTTCTCTACTGGCGTCGGTGTGCATCATACCGATGCAGGATCCCAAAATAGCTTTTGTTTTTAAACAAAAGTCATTTCGGTATGCATCATGCCGATGCAGGACTCCGAAATGGCTTCTGTTTTCCTCTTCTCCTTGTACTTCTCTTCCTTTGGCGATTTCTTTTGCTCTTGATCCAAATGCCATCATCTCCAAACTCCTCAATGCTTCCATAAGCACCTAGAAACACTCCAAACAATGCAAGACTCACTAGGACCTATTCTAAACTGACTAATGTCTCTAAGTTGATGGAATGTTAAGGAAAAGCTACAAAAACGCATGTAAAAGACACAAAAGCCAAATGAAATGTGCGTTAAAAAAGAGTTAAAATATGCAAATATCAACTCCCTCGAACTTGCCTTTTGCTTGCCCTCAAGCAAACAGAATAAACAAGTCCGAGAAGAGGTTTGAAGGCGGGAGCTCAAATAAAAAGAAGCTAGCAGAGCATTCACCATGATGTCCTTAGAAAATGATAACATATTGCAAGAACAAATTTCCTAATCCACTCTAACTTCTCTAGGCTTATCACAACTCCAAATTTTATTCTCTACACTCAAAGTCGAGCATCCGATTACTGTCATATCAACCAACTCTCACATTCAATTATTTATTTCAAAGCGCGGTCACACAAATGGGCAAGTAATCTATGGACCAATTGGTTGAACAAGAGAAGTATTTATCAATATGAACAAGAGACCAATTTGGTGGTTAACTCTACAAAAACGGAGTACAAACACTTCGCAAAAGCAAGGAAGATCAGAACAATTAACACATACAAAGCTTTGAGTATCTAATTCATTATCTCTACCCAAGTGTTTCCCTCTTCTTCTACCAAGTCAAACCTCTACCCTTTTGATCATTTCTCTTTTCAAATCACTCCTTAGAAAATTCTTTTGGCTCTTTTGATTCTTTTTCTTTTCTTTCGTCACTACTCCTTTCCCTTTCTTTTTCATTTATCTTTTCTTTCTTTCACTTCTAGGGGAAGTTTCTTTTTCTTATCAAGCTAGAATCGAAAATTTCTTATGCTTATTTTTCTAGGAATCAACTTTCTCAAACCATGATCTTTCTTTTCTTTCATTCCTTCTCATTCCCCAAACACCAATAACTCTCAACACCATTTTCAATCCCTAATCACTAGCCAATCTCCCAAGAACAACAAACCTAGCAAATGGAAGCTATCCTTTTTCGTTCTCGATACTTACAAGATTTTACAAGAGTAGTACTATCAAAGAAAGAGGCCTCACTCACAAAATCATCAAGGGCGGAAAGAAATGGCTGGGTTCAAAGGTGGGGAAACCATTTATAATGAAAATGGCCACCCAAGTCACCAAGAGTGGTAAAGATTGATGCAAAGATGACTTGGATGTTTTAAGGTGATCATGGTTAAGCATACACAAGCCCATAAGTGAGAAAATTAAGTTCAATTAAGTCCAATAGTCTAGGAGTTGGTTTCAATTTAAGCAAACATCGGCAAGACAATAAATTTCAAGTGGAGAGTTCAAAGCACGAAGTTTCTCAAGTTTTTCAAGAGATGTTCAAGCAATATGGTATGATTAACAAGGGCATCACATTGAATGAAATGCTAATCTTTTGTTTCTATCATTGCTCCCTATGCGTATGCTATGTATTCCTAAATGCTTCTAGACTCGATCCTAAAAATAAGAAAGAAGAATGCATATGCCATGTATTTCTTTTTGTATTTTTCAAATTTTTCGATTTTTTTTAGTTTTTTCTATGCAATATATAGATGCATGAGACTCAAGAAAAATAAAACAAAATAAAACACAAGATTAGCTACGGGTACCTCCCCCGAACTTACTTAACACCGTCTCGGTGTATAAGAAAATCCGTGGAAAGAACCGAAATAAGAGAAACTAAGAAAAATGCAAACATAAAAAAAAATTATTTACAAAAATAGAGTGTTACCTTTTAAAATTCGACTGAGGAGGATGTGTCCTTTGAGTAGGACATGTTGCTCGAGCATGGCGTTGGTGATCTCACCGATCTCCTCTTTCTTCTACGCCGCTCATGGGAAGAAGCGCGTGGCTGCTCGTCATTGATTTGGGTCTCCGTGTTTCCATGGAAAGAGTGGCGCCTCTCGACGTTCATGTCGTTCTCACCGGTCCCTTCGTTTTCAGTTTGCACCTCATGACCCTGAGATGAGCTCGCTCCGGTGACCTTTGCCGTTAGCTCCTTGATTTGTTTCTTCATATCCTTGGCTTGGCTCTTCATTCCCTTTATCGTCTTCACCAACTTCCTTATGGCCTTATCTTGCCATTTGTTCCACCGTTGAAGGAGTTTGATTTGTTGATGCGCTTGGCGTGAAGCGGTGTCGATGATGGGTTCACCGTACGGTTGGAAGTAATAGCGCTCACTTCCATAAACGGGGCTCGTTGTGCCTTGTGGTTCCTCTTCATCACCAGCATTGGGTGAATCACCAGGAAGACCTTGTTCCACATGACCCCGGTTTGCGAATGCCTTCAAATGTTGGGTGAATGGCGGGGTTATAAAGCTGGTCACTAGTCGGGGAGAATGCTATGTTGCTCCGTTCATTAACCGTGGTGAGAGCTTGATTCGGTAGCATAATCTTCACGATGTCTTTTATGTCGAGCTCGAACTTGTAGGCATAAGAACTCCCAATCTTTCCTCCTAGAAAACGTGCTTTGCTGAGGTAGAACGCGTCTATACGCTCTATTCCAGCTGTCAGCCCAACTTTGTTCCCTTCTTTGACCGATCCCGCATTGATTCCACAAGCTTCTAATATAGGAGTGATAATCCCGCCCACGCTCAATTGTGGGGTCTTGTCCGTCGATGTCCACACCCAATCCTTGTAGTGAAGGAGGTACCAGACAAGGACCGAGGCTAGGTTAGGCCGATAAGACTCTCCTCTGACTTCAGCCTCATTCGAGAAAGTGACAAGAAGTGGTGCTAACCGGATGTCCAACAATCCCATCTCATCTTCGAGAACCATGCCCGTTTCGCGCCTAGCAAATAATGTATGAGCAAGCATCTTGTGTGCATAGCAAAGGGCGGGATGACGAATGAGAGCTCCTTTCGGTTCTCCCGGTTTGAAAGCACCACTCCCAATGGTTTTCCACAAGTTCCCGAGTTCTCTTGGGGGGAAGAAGAAGTATTTAGCTTCTGATGTTCCTTCTATCGGGAACCCAAATAGTGCACCCAATTCATGGAATGTCATCTTGTAGTGCGTGCGATTAACCCGTAACTCAATGAACCCGTAGTTTTGGTCATCGTTAGGCTTCCCGAACTTGTAGAAGGTGGCGGACAAGGAAGCCAAAAACTGGCACATGGCGATTTGGTAGGCGGGGAATGCCATGTCGAAGAACTTCTCGAGACCCATGTTCTTGCAGAGGAGTCTAATATCGTCTTGGATTCCGAGTTCTCCGAGTAGGACGTGGTCCGAGTACTTAGTCTCCTTGAAACCAACTCCCATGAGCTTCTTGTAAAGCTCCGAATATGTTGGCGGTTTTTCTTTTGGTTTAGGGGCTTTCTTCTTTTGAATCTCAGGCCGGTCACTTCGACTCTCGCTTCCGCTTTCATTTGCAATGACTTCTTTTTGCGATGCAACCTTCTTCCCTTTAGTTTTCTCCTTTTGAGCTCTTGAGGTAGTTCCTTTTCCCGTTTCTTTACGAGGAGCATGTGCTGGTTGTTCGAGGTTTTGTTGAGCACTGGTGCTAGTCATTGTGCCTTTAGGAGAGAAAGAAATCACAATTAGCCAAAGTTTGCAAAAATTCTAATAAATTTTTTGAATCGTGATGATCAATTTCACAAATTTGCCAATGTGACACGCCAAATCCTTATGACATCTTTCAAGAATAGCTAAGGCATGCAATTGCCAATAAGATCCCCAACAATCAAGCAATTTCCCCAAAATTTTTGGATTTTCGTCACTATTCACTCTCATAAACCCTAGGTATCAAAATTTCAAATTTTCATCACGATTCTACCAAATTTGCACACGAAATCGACAGCCCATAGAACAACCAATCAAACCAAGGCATTCCCACCTAAAATCGAGTCTCACTCAAGCATTTTTAACAATTTCAAATTTTTGTGAAAAACATGGATTTGCCATGGGTAAGAGAGAGCATACCTTGTTGATGAATGGGGATCGAAATCGATATGAGGATGATGAATAACTCAAGAAATCGAGCACATGGGTTTTTGAATCACGAAAATCGGTTGAGAATTGAGAGAATTCTTGCGAAATTTTTTGATGAAAATCGCAAAGTAAGGAGAAAGAAGAAAGAGATTTTCGCGACCAAAGGAGAAAGAAAATAGAGATTTTTCGGTCAAAGGGGGTCAAACCCGGTTTGGATTGGTCAAAATCGAGTTAAACCAGTCAAAATCGAGTAAACCGAACCATTCCAAACCGAGTCAACTGATACTAAGACTTTTCGGTCTTAAAGAGGTATCAATAACTCCAATACGAGTAGTATAGAAGGTTATCAATCCGTATTGGGATTAATTCTAAGCACGTAGAATACAAGGCACTCAAGTAAGTTAAGAGAAATAAGTGAATTGTTGAGTTTTACTAACACCCTAACAAGATTAAGCAAATAGACAAGATGAAACAAACTAAGCAAGATCTAAATTCAAATAATGGGAACGAATCCAAGGATGGGGTAATTGGATATAGGCTATTCCAAGTCTAATTCATGATGCTCATACACAATCAAGGTTAATTTCCAAGGTTAAGATCCTAATCGTGACTAATCCTCTCTCAAGGTACTAATCACCTATGCTAATCACTAATCCAAGATCAAATTCTCATTTGTGGACTCTTAATTAGTAAGCATTAAATTCATTAATCAAGATCACCTAAATAATCCCTTAGACAACTAATCTCTTAGGCTAAGAAGGGTATTTCTCTTAGAAAGCTCTCTTAGGCATTTCATCGAACACATTGTGGGTGGGAAATGCCTTGAGATCAAGTTTGACTTTCTCAAGCACAATCAAGCATTAAACGCACTCCCTAAGAGTAGGAAATTGATTATCTATCCCTAAGCATCACAAATCATCCATGGAAGTCACCTAATCCTAACCCATCCCTAAATCCTAGGAGACTACTCACTAATCATGATGAGTCCAACAAATCCTATGAAGAACATGTTAAATCCCATGATTAGATGATTAGATGATTAAGAATGAAGATTGAGAATAGATTGCATAAATTAAAAAGGAGAATCTCTCTTACAAAATATTTAGAACATTCAAAAAGAGGTTTTTTTAGCATAAGAAAAAGACATCCCTCAAAATTAGGTTTTTGTGGGTTTAAATAGTGAATAGTGCGAACTGGGTCAACCCGGGACAAACCGGGTATTGACCCGGTCGGGTCTGGATCGGTTTGCAGAAGAAGAGTTTGTACCGACTGATATGCTCAAATTAATACCCTAAAAGTACTAAAGCAGTTGTTGTAGTATATGTAGGGGTCGAACACAAGAACTCCAGATATCACGCAATAGATTATATAGATTCGAATTAAGCTAAACCAAAAGATGTAATTGAAAACAATGCGTAAATTCAAAGTGTTGTAAGTCGATTGGAAGAAAGATAGGCTCATGGTATTTCTCAGGAATTCAATGAATGTAGATAAACTAACTAACATGATTCAGATTTAGCGCGGTTCTTGAACTCAAATCACTAAAGTATAGCTAACCAATTCTCGTTGCGAAAACTATCTAAGTCTAAATCCTAGAATTCCAAATCTCTTTGCGAATCCTAAAGTCTAAACCAGCTTTTAGTTCAAGTTTGATTTGTTCACAAAACAACTAAACCAAATCTCTTTATGAATAGTTATTTTGCTCACCCTAGGTTATGTCAGGTAATTAATCGCACTCTCGTGCCTAATCGATTATCCTAAGATCTAAGTTCCAGATTCGTCAATCTAGAATTAGCTATGGGAACAACATATGGTGAAGAACTAATTCAGATGGTGAATCCTAATCATTCAATTAACCTAACATTCAGAGAAAACCCTTATGAGAACCCTGAACCTAACAAGAGAACTACTCAGACATGGTAATTGAAACAATAAACATGATTGAAATAATACTCAGATAAATAATAAAAAGTAGAGTAACAAGAGGGTTCGAAATCTTCTCTCAGATGAACAGAGTCTCAGACTTGTCTCCCTTAAAATCTCTCTCAACTAGAAACCAGAATAGAACAAAGCGTAAATCCAGTCTCCTCAGCCAAAGTGGCTTAAAAACCTAATTATAATCCTAAAACACATTTTGGGCTAAATTGTAAATAATAAAGTCTTCTGGGCAATTTTGCAATTCTTCAACTCTTCATAAAAATCGCGTTTCCTTCTCCATGGACCACGGTATCGACCGATACCATGAGTGGTATCGATTGATACTCGGGCAATGACGCGCTTCCTTCCTTCATGGTGTCAGTATCGATCGACACCAGGTGGTGTCGGTCGATACAAAGGCTTCAAATCGGGTACTCAGCTACACGAACTTCTGTTTTGCTCCAAAATGCTTCAGAAAGCTCCAATATCTCCAATTATTCTCCAAACGTGCTAAAACCGATAAAAGACTCTAAAACACTACAAAATAGTAGAAAGACTCTATAAAACGGACTTATATCATGACATAGAACTGCCTCAGCGGTAGTGACTTGCTTCTTGCCTTGATAAAGAGTACTTCGATCTCTTCCAGAGTTTCTCTGCAATCTCGGAAGTGACTCAACAGAGGGCGGTACTCTATAGCTTCTTCAAAAGTCAGTGTGTGGGGAATCTTTCGTACCATCTTCTCAAAGCCAAGCAACTGCTTTGGAGAAATGGGGTTCATGAGATGTCTAGGTGGTCGAGGGTATGGCACCTCAGGCTTGTAAACCCTTTCTTCAATCAACTCAGGTGTCTTCTCGACCTCAGGGGTAGTGTCGATCGATACAGGGGTGGTATCGATCGATACACGAGGTTTTGAGATGTCCCCTGAAAGTATATGCACTGGTGTCGATCGACACTGGGTGGTATCAGTCGATGCCTTCGCTCTGGAATCGTCCCTGGCAGAACTTTGGACGTGTGTCGATCGATACAAGGGAGTATCGGTCGATACAGGGGTGGTGTTCGAAATCTCATCGTCATTCTCGGCAAGATTGACGAAAGTCTCTGCAGTTGAGCACTTATGCACTCCTGGGTGTACCTCTTTTCCACTCCTCGAGGGGATAGCAGTGACGTATTCGTTATGTGAATGAACCATCAGTCCTTTGACAGTTGCTGCAGTCTGAGCTACCTGAGTTTCCAACATCCTGTGGTTAGTACTGAGAGCCTCGATTTTCCCATTCAGATCGGTGTACAGAGCATCCAACCTTCCACTGAAATCCACTGTCATCTTCTGCTGTCCCTGAAGAAGCTGTTCAAGCATGGACTCAACTCTGCTTTCAGGAGCTCTGGGTGGTGTGGGTGGGCATTGATACCTTTGATCTTGAGATCCAACTCCACCAATGTAGTTAACATATTCCACTTCATCCTCTTCAGCAGGACGAAAAGCCTTCTGCTGCTTGCCCATCAACAAATTATGCACCGAATCCAGGTTCGCATGCAATTTAGCAATCTGCGATCCATCAACACCTCCGTGCAGCCTTTTCCGCTCGAGATCAGCATTCTTGGCGCTATTTCTAGACGCCAAGTTCTCAATGAGCACATACGCATCGTCAGGATACCTCGTGTAGAAATTTCCATTGCTCGCAGCATCTAGAGCCATCTGATACCTCCAATCAATCCCTCTGAAGAAGATTCCCAGTAACTGAACCTGAGTGAATCCGTGATGTGGAAAATCCCTCTAATAAGATCTGAATCGCACCCAAGCAGCCTTGAAAGCCTCAGTCGTTCCCTGAGAAAACTAGGAAATCTTGTTCATAAACTCTTCTGATCTCGCATCGTCATAGAAGTTATTCAGGAACGAAGTCTTAGTCTCATCCCACATAGTCAATGACCAAGCTGGTAATTGCTTGAGCCAATAAGAAGCATCCCCACCAAGAGAGTATGGGAAAAGCTTACAGAACATGTAGTCGTAGGACACTCCATTGCATTTGATGCTAGAGACCAAATCCTCGAACTTCTCAATATGATCCATGGGGTGTTCATTAGAAAGACCATGAAAAGTGTGCTGACCCACAAGAGTATAGTATGCAGGCTTCAGCTCAAAGTCGTTTCTCTGAAAGGCAGGAGGACGAATCGCTGATCGATTTGCTTAGAACTGATCATGTCTGTTGTATTCACCAATTGTTCTACCACGCTCAACCGCAGCGTTCTCAGCATTTGCTGCAGCTGGAGGGGCAATAACGTTCCCATCTCCATCAAGTCTTTTCCCTCTCTCATTGCACAATTGACCCTATCGGTCTCTCAAAGCTCCAGCATCATCACGAACCAAAATTATTGGATTGTTCATCTCTGCTAGCGTCTTTGCTTTCCTGTTTGTGCGTTCCAAAAGTGCTAGTTGCTCGTTTGACAGATTAACTAGCAGAGTGTTCTTGTTCCTTCTGGTTTCATGAAGAGGCATGCACCTGAAACACAAAAGTCAAGAAAGTAAGTAACTGAAATTCACGACGGGTATCGACCGATACCACTAGGGTGTCGATCGATACTCAACGATTTAGTCGAAATTCTTAGCTAAAATCTAATGGCGAAATTGAGTCCCCGGCAACGGCGCCAAATTTGATATGCTCAAATTAATACCCTAAAAGTACTAAAGCAGTTGTTGTAGTATATGTAGGGGTCGAACACAAGAACTCCAAATATCACGCAATAGATTATATAGATTCGAATTAAGCTAAACCAAAAGATGTAATTGAAAGCAATACGTAAATTAAAAGTGTTGTAAGTCGATTGGAAGAAAGATAGGCTCAGGGTATTTCTCAGGAATTCAATGAATGTAGATAAACTAACTAATATGATTCAGATTTAGCGCGGTTCTTGAACTCAAATCACTAAAGTATAGCTAACCAATTCTCGTTGCGAAAACTATCTAAGTCTAAATCCTAGAATTCCAAATCTCTTTGCGAATCCTAAAGTCTAAACCAGCTTTTAGTTCAAGTTTGATTTGTTCACAAAACAACTAAACCAAATCTCTTTATGAATAGTTATTTTGCTCACCCTAGGTTCTGTCAGGTAATTAATCGCACTCTCGTGCCTAATCAATTATCCTAAGATCTAAGTTCCAGATTCGTCAACCTAGAATTAGCTATGGAAACAACCTATGGTGAATAACTAATTCAGATGGTGAATCCTAATCATTCAATTAACCTAACATTCAGAGAAAACCCTTATGAGAACCCTGAACCTAACAAGAGAACTATTCAGACATGGTAATTGAAACAATAAACATGACTGAAATAATACTCTGAAATAATACTCAGAGTAACAAGAGGGTTCAAAATCTTCTCTCAGATGAACAGAGTCTCAGACTTGTCTCCCTCAAAATCTCTCTCAACCAGAAATTAGAATAGAACAAAGCGTAAATCCAGTCTCCTCAGCCAAAGTGGCTTAAAAACCTAATTATAATCCTAAAACACGTTTTGGGCTAAATTGTAAATAATAAAGTCTTCTGGGCAATTTTGCAATTCTTCAACTCTTCATAAAAATCGCGTTTCCTTCTCCATGGACCACGGTATCGACCGATACCATGAGTGGTATCGATTGATACTCGGGCAATGACGCGCTTCCTTCCTTCATGGTGTCAGTATCGATCGACACACGGTGGTGTCGGTCGATACAAGGGCTTCAAATCGGGTACTCAGCTACACGAACTTCTGTTTTGCTCCAAAATGCTCTAGAAAGCTCCAATATCTCCAATTATGCTCCAAACGTGCTAAAACCTGTAAAAGACTCTAAAACACTACAAAATAGTAGAAAGACTCTATAAAACGGACTTATATCATGGCTTAAAAGGGGTTAAAACCATGATATATCACCGACCGATTCTGGGTCGGTACAAACCATTCGGTACAAGATTTCTTCGGGCAGGTCGGATGGGAGCTGGATGCTGGTTTAGCCGGCTAAAATGAGATCGGGTCGATGCGGAACGTGCTGGGTCGCATGCGGGATGAGTTTTAGCCGGCAGGAATTGATCTGTGCGTGTGCTGGATTTAGTGCCGGCTGGTAGTACCGGCCCAGAACGGGTCGGTACTAATCTTTATCGTGAGGTTGCCGATACGAGGTGTGCCAGTTCGTGCGCGGGACGTGCTGGATCCGTGTGCGGGATGAGTTTTAGCCGGCATAAATTAGTACCGCTTGATTAGTACCGACCCAGGATGGTTCGGCACTAATTTTCCTTGTGCGTTGGTGCCGGTCGGTATGAATCCCTGCTTGGATCGGTGTTCATTGCTGTCTCCATAATGATCCATCATACCGATCCATGATCGGTCGGTGTGAATCACTTGGAAACATGCCGTTTGAAAACTCGGAGTTCTAGGAGGGTACGCCGATCGATTCTGGGTCGGTGCAAAAATGTGTTGTGGATCGGTATAACCCTCTGTCTCCATACCGACCCATCGTACCGACCCAGGATGGGTCGGTACACTCCTCTCCTTTTGCTGTTTTTGCCTTGGCCATCTCTTCTTGCACCCAACTCCGATCCAGCTTGGCTTGGTGACTTCCAATCCTCTCAAAGTGCTTCCAAGTACCTAGGAAAGTCTTCAAAACATGCGAGACACGCTAGGACCTAATGCAGAACATCTTAATTCCTAATGAAGACCAAAAATGCGAGATAAAACCATGATAAGTAAGCAAATCACACAAAACTTCTAACTAATATGCATGCTAGAACATGTAAAATAGAGGATATCAACTCCCCCAAACTTACTCTTTCGCTTGTCCTCAAGCGAACAAACACGAGCAAGTAGGGAGAGAGGTTTGAAAGCGGGAGCTCAAATCCACAAGTATCATAAAAAGAAATCAAGCTCAATGTCCAAGTTGTTAGTTCTAAAATGCGATCAAACAAATCCACTCAAAAGGAGCTAGCCATATCCCTTCCCTACATGAATCAAGCCCAAGTCTCAACCTACACACGCGTTCCTCTTATCCAATCCCTTGACATTCATTAAATCGTTTCAAGTGATTCAAGGTTATGCAAGTTAAGTGAATTCATTTGGCTATGGTGAAGGGTCTTGAGATAAAAGTGATCTAAAATGAATGGGGTTACTTCAACGCAAAGGATCTCTCGAAAGGAATCAACTAATGCAAAATGCTAAGAGTAAAGCCCAATAGATGCATACAAGGATGACTTCCATCTACCCAATGCCTCCTATCGATCTTGACTCCTAACCTCTAAGCCCGAATGATGACCCTTCCTAAGCTACCCTTTTTCCCACAAGGCTGTTTAGCCTTCAATATTCACTTGGCCTCACTTTTTCTCTTCACTTGAGCAGTTAGGGGATTTTTTTTTTCTCCAAATGGCTTGGCTTACAACCTTTTTACTCACTTAGCCCTTCGTTTACTTTTTTTGGTCTCTCTTTTATCATTTTCTTGTACCTTAGCCGTTTTCGGCTCTTTTTCTTTTCTTTCAAAACTAGAGACTATTTTCTTTTGACACTTAGAGCTTTTTCGACACTTTTCTTTGCCAACCATTTCAACTTTTGCTTATCTCCCATTTCTTTTCCTAATCTCTTCCCATTTCTTCCTTCTTTTTCTTTTCTTTATCCCAAAACTCCCATCCTATATAGTCCTAACCTATGTCCAGCCCTTTGAGCTCGGGCTAGTTCTACATGGAAGCTTCTCTTTGTCGTTCTAAACTCAACACTTTTTGCCTAGTTGATTCGGAAAAGGCCTCACGTCGCTAACAAATGGTTTTTGGCTTGAAGGACGGTTGGGTTATGGGAATGGTTAACCGTTCCAAAGAGGGGAACCGGCTATTCGAGCTAACAAAGAGTGGTGAAAAGGGGAAGATAGCTCGAATATGTGTATCGGTATCCATGAATCCACATTGACATGCACAACCAAGATAATTAATATGTCAAAATTGAGGTTATCACTTAGGTAGGATTGGACTCGATTCACACTTGTTTTAGCTAAGACCTAAGTAATGAGACACGAGGTCAAAACATGGTTCGTCCTTTATTTCAAACACGAGATCAAAGCATCAAACAACTAGCAACGAGGACATTGGACCGAGCTCTTAAAATGATACTTTACAAGAAAAAATCATCATTGCTCCCTATGCACGTGCAATGCAACCTATATGTTACTAGACTCGATCCTACTTATGAAATGCAACTACATGTTTTTCTTTTTGTGTTTTCAAAGTTTTCAAATTTTGCGATTTTTTTTTTTTTTTTTTTCTATGCCTTAGATGAATGCATGACTCAAAATGCAAAATAGAAAAAATAAGATCAAAATAAACATGATTAGATGCTGGTCCCTCCCCCAATCTTAAATCACACCATCCCGGTGTGAAATAAATTCAAAGGAAGAACCAAAAACAAAAAAACAAAAATAACTATACGATGCAAGACTCAAGAAAAGGAAAATAATGTACAAGGGTGTTGGAGTGTTACATAGAAGTCTTGAGACGAGGAGGAAGACCCCATCGAGAAGGAGGGGTTGCTAGAACACGGTGATGGAGATCTCATGGCCTTCCGTTTTTCCGCCTTCTCTCTACGAGCCAAGGAACGACATGCCTCCTCGTGGTCCATCAATTCACCGCCATGCGAGCCTTCGCCAATCTCACGGCGTTTTGTGGCCCGTGCCTCCTCGCGGCCGTCGCTAGCTCACTACAAGAAAACAGGGTTTTCGCGACTACATAAACAGTCGTAATGTAGTCGCTAAAACTAGTTTTACGACTACATTACGACTAAGTGACATAGTCGGAAATGTTAAGTCGTAAAAACATGTAGTCGCAAATCAGTCGTAAATTTACGACTGATTTGCGACTTTGGTGCGATTACATAATTCAGACGCATACTAGTCGCAAATCAGTCGTAAATATATGCGACCATGTACCGACTAATGAACGACCAACATGCGACTATATATTGTGTCGTGTGGAAGTCGTTTTGCTGTAGTCGTTAAAGAGTCGTGAAGTTGTGCGACTACGTCCCGACTAATATGCGTCTATATGAGCGACTGATTTGCGACTAATATGTTCATCGAAATAGTGATTTGGTCATCTTTTACGACTGTTTTGCAACTACATAGCGACTGATTTGCGACTACATAGCGACTGATTTTATTGACGAAATTCAAAATGGTAATACTGTACCATATTTGTATTACCTAGCAATTTGGAAATCATATGCAAACTAATAAAAAGACTACACACGTTAAAATGAAAGAAACATTAATACAAAGAAATCATCATATATTATTTTAACATATCAAGTACAAACCAATACAAAGAAGACTCAATGTTCTAAAGTTCAAAAAAATGAAATAAAATGATAGACTAGGGTGTAGAATCATGCTGCCGACCAGATTGAGAAGCCATGAAGTCTAGAAAATTTGGATCGGTTTCACGAAGATACCTTTCCACCAGTGAATAATGCTCGAACTTGTCTTTGTGGTCAGCTGCAAGTTGGGTAAGCTTGCTTTGGTTGTCAGCTGCAAGTTTGGTAAGCTCTGCCTCACGCCGAGCGTTAGAAGCAGCTTGTTCTTCTATTTGGCGTTGAGCTTCTTCCAACTTGTCTTGTAGAGCTTGAAACGATGAAGAGCTTTCCTCGAACTTGCGTTTTCCACCAACATGAGACTCTGCGAGGCTTCCTATTCCATATGGCCTGCCTCTTTCATCCGTGAAAGTTGACTGTATAAATAATACATATATTTATGAAACGCAAAGGACAGAAAACCAAAGTTAACAAAGATAACATGTATTTACCTGAAGAAAGAGGTCGTTGTAGTCCTCTGTGGTTAGCTCTCGCTGCTGCGACCTACCATATGAAGTTTCAGGCCCGATCTCTTGCATCTTAGCTTGCAAGTTCTTCTCGTAAGTTTGCGCGATCCTCTCAGCCTTCAGATCAACAAACATCCCATCTGATTTTGTGTGAGTCTTTACAAAAACCTCACCGATACTAACCGGTCTTCCCAATTCCTCTTCCTGAAAATGTAACATATAAATTTGTTACATAATAGAAAGTTGCAAAAGTATTAGATAGTGAATTTACACTTACCATTTCTTGTTGGATTTGTTGATATGACTTTTGGCCTGATACGTGCTTGTGCACACCAAGGCCTTTACGGTCAGATTTCCGAGCAGCGGATGTGGTCTTACTCCTCTCTCGAGCTTCTTCAGTGTCCCAACACTCTGTCATTGTTGTCCAGAGAGTTGGGTTAATCCAGTGTGGTCGCTGTCGAGAAGTCCTCGCGGTGCTTACCATATCCTTCATTCGCCTTTGACAAATCCTCTCGAAATGTTGTTGTACTACCCCTGAGATTAAGGGATCCCAGGTGTGCGTTTTCTACAAGAGAAGTGTGATTCGGGTTAGTGGACAGAATAGAAAGAAAGGCATAGAATAGCATGGACAGAAGAGAAATGCTTACCGCGAACTCGACGAAGTACCTTTCCTGTCTATCCCGAGGCACAACAGTCCAACTGTAGTATGGACCATCAAACTTGTTTGTGAACACCTTGGTGATCTTCCTTGTCAGCTTTCCCTTGTCACGGCCAAACCTAGACAGAGACAAATAAGTGCCTTGAACATTAAAAACCTCACAATTACAGCAAAACAAAGAAGACACAATCCAAACCTGATATGAACTAAACCTTTCCCTAGCACAGAATCTTCTTTACACCAAAACAAAGAAGACCGTAAACTAACCAAACAAATACAAACATTCTAATCTTGAAAAAGAACTCTACCAGCAACGTCAGACAACAATTAAGAGCTTTTCAGTGACCAGAACTAGAAGACGCAGCATAATACCAAGAGAGAATGACACTAAACTTAGAGCTTTTCAGTGATCACACTCAAAGCTTTTCAGTGACCAGAACTAGAAGACGCAGGAAACCACAATCTAAATCCAACATCATACAAAAACATGTTACATACATAAAGGACTGAGACATCATTCAGTACATAGATAGAGATCAAATTTCATCAGTACAAAAACAAAACATATCTAGCTTCATCAGTACAAAAACAAAACAAATAAAAGAAGACACGATCCAAACCTGATATGAACTAAACCTTTCCCTAGTACAGAATCTTCTTTACACCAAAACAAAGAAGACCGTAAACTAACCAAACAACTACAAACATTCTAATCTTGAAAAAGAACAACTACAAACAAAACATATCTAGCTTCATCATACAAAAACAAAACAAAACAAAACACTTGTGTTTAAGCAAACTCTAACAACAGTGTTAACACGAAGAAAACCAGATTTTGATGCTTAATTGAAGTTAACGTTTAGACAGGAATGGAATCCGACATTTTCAAACACAAGTAATTTCAGACATAATCACACAGAAGAGACATAACTACTAGACACAGAAGAGACATAACTACTAGACACATAACTACTAGACACAAAACCCAAAACCCAAATACTAACAAGCAAAAAGTTGTTCTTGTTTCTGTAGTAATGCTACGAACCATAACTAGAGACACAAACCATAACAAGAGACACAAAAGACTACACACATCATCGCCAACCATCAACAGAGACAAAGAAAACTACACACATTAAGACATGAATTTAGATAGGAATGGAAACACTTACCATGTGGTGTTTGGCAGCTGAGGGCGTGTCGGAGACAGCACCGTTGTAAACTCATGCCGTTTAGGCACCCTTAGCAGCGCCTCAAGCACCCTAAGTTGCTCATCCTAGAGGTCGGCTTGAAACTGTGCATTGTCGTCAATCGTATCATCTTCGAAGTGGTTGACTGAGTGGTTATTATGACCGTCGGAGTTCTGCAAAGGAACACTCGAATTGGAAGATCTTGGAGTCGACAGCGCTTGAGGTTCATATGATTGTCGATGGATTATCGGACCTTGAGATGGAGAGCATTCGGGTGGTTGCTCTGAGGTGCTCCGGAAGAGCTGGGTCGGAGGTGGAAAGTCCCGGACATTGACGGTTGTTGCTGGCGTTGACGGTTCATAGGAGGTGACGACAGATTCAGAAGAGATTGGGCCGCTGGCGTGAAGGTGTACTGCGGCGGTAGAGGGTTCACTGGTCGCGACGAAGCTCCGGCTCTCTGAGAGACGTTGGGAACGAATTTCTTCCGGCGTTTACCACCGTTCTTATCTTCCGGCATCGTATGCTTCGATTGAAAGGGGATGAAGATGAAAGGCGAAGAGATGAAGATGAAAGGCGAAAAGATTGAAGAAGATTGAAGAAGATGAAGATGAAAGGCGAAGAGATTGGAAGAAGAAGAGCAAAATGGTTCTCGATTGAAAGGAGACGAAGGAGATGAAAGTTTTGTTTTTGGGACTTAGGATTTCGTAGGTTTTGTTTTTTTAATCTGAATAAAAAAAGATCTAGTTAAGGATTTGTATGTGTGACTTATACCAATTAGTTACTCTAGCCCATTGGTAAATCTCGCACAAATGTTCTTCTCCACCCACGGTTCGAGCTGGGTGAGAGGACAAAAGTTTTGTTTTTTTAATCTGAATAAAAAAATATCTAGTTAAGAATGGTGAGGAATTTTTTTTTTTTACTCAAAACGAGAAATAAATACTGATTAATAATGTAAAAGACAAATTACACCGAAATAATGTAAAAGACAAATTACAACGAAATTGTGACATAAGTAACATAGTGAATTAGAAGGGTTCTTCGTCATCTGATTCTTCATCAGAAGACAAATGACACCGAAATTCATCTTCTGGTTCAGCATCTCCGACTTCGTAATCGAGGTTTATTTGGTCTCCTTGTACGAAATTGTCGAGTACGAGATCTTCAATTGTAATCATCAATACAGCATCATCATTTTCTGTTTGCAAAAGAGTCGGTTCTTTTTTTTCATATTCCCCTGAAATGTTACCCCTCGGATTCACTTTTAGAACATTGAGCCACAACTGCTTCGGTTTCTTTGTGTATGCGTACGGAATATAACAAACTTGATCCGCTTGCGAGGCTGTTTGCAATATAAAAATGTATATATAAGTTATACATCATGGTATATATATATATATATATATGATCGATATCGACATTAATAAGTACGTACCTAGAATAAATGGTTCGTATTTATTGTATTTTCTCGATGAAAGAACGTCTACAACACCACCATTGCTCCTCCGAGTGCCTCTACCGATAACAGGGTCATACCAATTACACTTAAAAAGTGTGATTCTCAAATTGACCATCCCCTCGTACTCGAGTTCTATGATATCAGTTAAGATCCCGTAGAAATCCGCTTCATCAGATGCATCAGTGTAATTTTGACCTTTAACACATACCCCATAGTTACATGTCTTTCGTCCAGCGCCGTGATTCTGCGTATGAAACAAATAGCCTCTTGTAAAATACATTGGCCAGGTTTTGACCTTATTCAAAGGTCCATGCACTATCTCTTGAACCCAAGTAGGAAATGGATTCGTGGCGTTCCAGTAAGTAACCTGCATATATATAAAAAATAGTGTAAATATATATATAAGTATAAATTTACGCAAAGTTATGAATATTTTTTAGACATACATATTCTTTCACCCATAAATGATATTCGTCAGCTCTTTTCGCAGAGAGTTCTTTTTCGGAAAGTCCTGGATATTTTGCAGAAATAAATTCCTCAAACATTCTACACAAGACCAACACAAATTATATGAGAAATTAAACAAAGATTATATATATTAAAACGCAATCTGGGAGAGATGCCAACTTATATACCTCTCAATTGGCTGAAAATAGTCACAATTTCGTAAAACATATGCATGTGCGCATTGATAGTCTCTCTCTGAGAGCCATATTTCATGCTTTTCTCCACTTGGACGGCCTACTTGAGTAAATATAGAAGGTACTCCAAGGACATGATATACGGGGACTTCACCTTCATCGAATCTTGTTAACCTGATCAAATGAGTTAAAAAGTAATTCACATTATAATACATATATAGCATGTGTATACAAAAAGTTAAATGGCAAAGTGGACATGATGTGATTGATTTTAGCATTTACCTTGATTTCGTTTGTATATTCCCAGCAAAGTAGTGCTCTGAGAAATAAGCAATCTCGTCATTGATATATGATTCAACAATCGATCCTGCCGCATATCTTTTGTTCTTTGCTTTCCCTTTCAACTTTTTGAAAAACCTTTCAAAAGGATACATCCACCTATACTGGACAGGGCCTCCTAATTCAACTTCGTAGGGGAGATGTATAGGCAGGTGTTCCATCACATCGAAAAATGAAGGTGGGAAGATCTTTTCCAAATTGCATAGGATTAAAACGATGTTCTGTTTTAGAATTTGAAGGCGACTCTTATGCAAAGTTCTTGAACATAAGTCCCGAAAAAATGCTCCAACCCCTACAATATACGTGAAAATTGTATGAAGTTAATATATAAATTACTATAATCATTTTTTTTTAAATTGTCGTAATAAGTACCTGATAACGCAAGGTGGACATTCCGGTCTAGGAGATCTACAAAGATAAATGGAAGTAACCGCTCCATGAAAACATGGCAATCATGACTCTTCATGCCTGAAAACTTTTGGTTGTCCATATCAACACAAATAGCTAAGTCTGACGAATAACCATCTGGGAACTTAACCGCATGTTTCACACATTCCAGTAAACTTTTTCTAGCTTCCTCTGTCAATGTGAAGGATGGGAAAGGAGCTTTACCCTCACTATCAATATGTTAGTGTGGCCGAGAACAAAATTGTTCTATATCCAATCTTGACATGATGTTGTCTTTCGATTTACCTTTCACACTCATAAGAGTATTCATGATGTTGTCAAAAAAGTTCTTCTCTATATGCATCACATCAAGACAATGACGGAGATTGAGGTCCCTCCAGTACGGTAGCTCCCAGAATATGCTTTCCTTATGCCAGTTATGTTGCTTCCCATAGCCCGACTTCTTATTTTCATGACCGTTTCCACCGACGTCTTTTGTTTTCGATGGATTTACACCAACCAACCGCTCGTAATAAACTTGCTCACCGGTCAAAGACGGAGGTGGATACTCTCTCGAAGCGTCTTTTCCCTTTAGGAAGTCTTTTTTATTCCTCCTCATGGATGACCATGATGAAGAAATCTTCGGTGACAATCAAACCAACACGTCTTCCTTCCCTTAGGTAGATAAAAAGACTTTGTATCTTCCATGAAAATTGGACAAGACAATTTACCATGGGTTGTCCATCCGGATAACATGCTATACGCCGGAAAGTCGCTTATCGTCCACATTAGCACTGCTTTTAGATTGAAATTTTGATTTAAGGACACATTGTATGCATCGACGCCATTAGACCACAACTCTTTTAACTCCTCAATAAGAGGTTGGAGGAAGATATCGAGACTAGCTCACGGATGATTTGGCCCAGAATTCAGAATAGTAAGAAATAAATACTCTGTATTCATGCACATACCCGGGGGTAAATTATATGGAGTCAAGATCACAGGCCACAACGAATGATTACGAGACACGCCAAATGGATTAAACCCATCCGTACATAATCCAAGATAAACGTTACGGGGTTCTTCAGCAAACCCGGGATATAGACCTTGAAAATATCTCCACTCCGCCGCATCAGAAGGATGACCCATTTCTCCCTCTTTTGCTTGGTGCTCGGCATGCCATCTCATTGCCGCTGCAGTCTTCTCGCTTTGATACATTCTCTTTAATCTGTCAGCAATAGGTAGATACCACATACGACTGTATGGTACTTTGGTTCTACGCCAGTCGTTCTGAGGCTTCCATCTTTGTTTACCACAAAACAGACATTTAGCTTCCTTCTCGTCTTCTTTCCAGAAGATCATACAATTGTTAATACAAACATCAATTGTATGATATCAGAGACCTAAATTGCGCATCAATTTTTCTGTCTCGTAATGTGAACCGGTTGCCTGGTTTCCTTCTGGTAAATAGTCTGTCAAGATTCCGCAAACCAAATCCACTAACTTTTCACTCATATTATATTCTGCCTTATCTTGCATGACTCGAGCGGCTAAGGATAACTGCGAGTGACCTTCACGACAACCATCATATAATGGAGTATTCGCTCCTTCTAACAAGTCGTATAATTTCTTTGAATGGTTACGTACCGGTTCTTCTACATTCTGATAACTAGTACCACCTTGATGATAGTTATCAAAACTCACGTTATCACGAAACGTATCATTCACCATATCCACATATCTATCTTCTACTACATTACCCAATTCACTACTCCCACTTAAATGCGTAGGATCAACTTAACTCGGACCTAAATCCATAGAGATTTCTTCTCCATGCTTATACCATACATAATAATCTGGCATAAATCCTCTACTATACAGATGATTCCAAATTCTAGGCCCCGGGAGAAATTTGTCGTTCTTGCAAACACTACAAGGACAGTAAAACTTACCGCCATTGTTCTGCGCTAGAGACTAGCTATTTGCAAATGCCATGAATTGATCCACCCCCGTGGTGAACTCTATCGAGAAATTTCCCGTCTCTTCATCGATTCGCTTATACATCCACTCCCGAAAATTACTATAATTGTAATTTCCCGACATTATAAAAACAAAAAACGGTTTCTCTTCTAAAATTCGATTTTTTCGTTATTGAGAATGAGGAGATTGTGAGAATGAGGAGAACGATGGTCTCAAGTTTTTATTTATAGATATTTTTCCGACTGATTTGCGACTACATAGCGACTAGATAGCGACTGCTGTCCGATTACGAGTGGTAGTCGCAAAAAGTAGATACAAGTAGGTGCAACAAGAATAAACGTGTTTAATGCTGTTATTTTATGACCAACATACGACTGTTTTGCGACCCGCCGCAAAAGTCGTAATTTAGTCGCAAAAGTAGTGACTATTTTGCGACTAAAGTTTTCCGACTCGACGGAAGTCGTAGATTGGTCGTAAATTAGCGACCAATATACGACTAATACGTTTGGTCGCAAATGACCGTCTATGGTGCGACTGTATTTGTGAAGTCGTAACCTAGTCGCAAAATAGTCGTTAAGTAGTCGTAAAACTTTACGACTGTGTGTGTAGTCGCAAACTGTAGTCGCGAAAACGCTGTTTTCTTGTAGTGGCTGTTTCACAAGAGCTTTTTGCCTTAAGCTCTTTGATCGTTTCCTTCAAGCTCTTAATCGTCTTTGCCATCTTCCTTCAAGCACCACCTTTGGAGGAGTCTCGTTTGATGGTGTGCGTGTCTAGTGGCGGGATCCCCCATCGCTCCATCGAACGGCTCAAAATGGTATCGCTCACTCCCGTAGGTGGGCATAGGGAATGGTGGGCTAGCGGCATCTTCATCGGAGTTGGAGGGTTCTTCGGTCGTACTTGCCCTCGAAGTCCTACTCTTCTCGGCCTTTTCCTTGCGAGGTAAGCCGATAGGTGGATCCATGGCCGGGTTGTAAAGCTGGTCCTTGGCGGGGTAGAAAGAGATGTTCCGCCGGTTCTCGAGACGGGTGAGATCAGCTTGGGGTCCATCGTTCCTACAATTTCTCGAAGATTTCATTAGTCCCATGGAAGCATAACTCAAGATCGATGACGAGTAACAAAGTGGAGATAAATGCCATGAGAAAGAAGGGGTTTAATTCAACAAATCAATCCATTAGACTTAAGCCCATAGATTAAACTCCTAAAATCTCAAGAATTTTTCATCAAATTTGCTCATTTTCATCAAATCTCCACTAAGAATCAAGAACACAAATTTGCAATTTCTCCATCAACATCACATTCTAGCTCAAAGAAAACAGCAATTCAATCATTTCCTAGCAAACCCCAAGGCTAAAATCAAGCTAGGTGCATCACACAAATACTCCCATGCATGGAGTTTCAACTCAAGAGCAAAATCACGAAATTTTCGGTGAAATACCTTGGGGATGAATGTTTAATCGATTAAAAACGATGCTGAATCCAAAAAGAGGAGGAAAAATCGAGTTCTCAGCACTTTGAATCGTCCAATTTGAGTAACTAGAGCAAAACTTATGGAGAAAACAAGATAATCGAGAGAGAAAAAGAGATGAGGCGCGATAGACCGGACCGGACCACTTAGATTGTAGCTTCCCGGGAAACAGCTTCAACCGGGAGTTAAAGAGCAAGACTTGATCTCCGGCCTTGAAGTCATTACGCACAATCTTCTTGTCATGAAAGGCCTTGGTCCTCTCTTTGTAAATCTTGGAGCTCTCATAGGCCTCGAGCCTAATCTCATCGAGTTCTTGAAGTTGGATCAAGCGCCTCTCTTGTGCTTATTTGAGATCAAAATTGAGAAGCTTCACGGCCCACATGGCCTTGTACTCAAGCTCGAGCGGTAAGTGGCATGACTTCCCATAGAGAAGATTGAACGGTGTAGTCCCAATAGGTGTCTTGAATGCCGTCCGGTATGCCCACAACGCATCATCTAGCTTCTTAGCCCAATCCTTTCTCGAGCTACCTACGGTCTTCTCTAGTATGGCCTTGATTTGTCGGTTCGAGACTTCCACTTGGCCACTTGTTTGAGGGTGATACGGTGTAGCCACTTTATGCTTAACCTCGTGCTTCTTGAGTAGACTCTCGAAGACCTTGTTGATGAAGTGGCTTCCTCCATCACTAATGACGACCCTTGGCGCCCCAAACCGTGGAAAATTGATCGATTTGAAAAGCTTTAGACGACCTTAGCATCATTGGTCGGACTAGCGATTGCTTCGACCCATTTAGACACGTAATCCACCGCTACCAAAATGTATTGGTTCCCGTAAGAAGAGGGGAACGGTCCCATGAAGTCAATGCCCCAAACATAAAAAATTTCAACTTCAAGAATAGGGTTTTGAGGCATCTCATCTCTTCTAGCAATGTTCCCCTTTCTTTGGCAAGCGTCACAAGTCGAAACAAAAGTATGTGCATCCTTGAATAGACTCGGCCACCAAAGACCGGATTGGAGAACCTTTGTCGTCGTCTTGAATGAAGCGAAGTGACCGCCATATGACGAACCGTGACAATGGAACAAGATCCCACTAACCTCTTCTTCCGGGACACACCGTCGGTAGAGACCATCCGAGCACAACTTGTAGAGGAACGGCTCATCCCAATAGAACCGAGTGACATCATGGAAGAACTTCTTCCTCTTGTACCCTTCTAACCTCGGCGGCTCTCTTCCGCAAGCTAAGTAGTTGACCAAATCTGCTTACCAAGGCAGCTTGCCGTCTTCCAAACCACTTGCATCCTCAAGACTCTTCGCGGCCTCTATCCCTTTTCTCAAGACACTCACCAACATAAGACTTTCTTCGGGAAGTTTGTCATCGATTGGGACAAGGTCTTCAATCCTCAATCTAGACAAGTGGTCCGCTACTCCGTTTTCAATGCCTTTCTTGTCCACGATCTCCATATCAAACTCTTGCAAGAGCAAAATCCACCGGAGAAGTCTCGGCTTGGTGTCTTTCTTGGCGTGAATGTACCTCAAAGCCGCGTGATCCGTGTAGACTACTATCTTCAAGCCAACCACATATGAACGGAATTTCTCCATAGAAAATACCACCGCTAACAACTCCTTTTCCGTCGTCGCATACCTCGCTTGAGTATCGTCCAACGTCCTACTTGCATAGTAGATGACGTTGACCTTCTTGTCTTTCTTTTGTCCTAAGACTGCTCCAACCGCAAAATCGCTCGCGTCACACATGATCTCAAATGGTATATCCCAATCCGGAGCTTGAACAATTGGAGCACTAACCAAAGCCTTCTTGATCTCCAAAAAACGCCTCTAAGCATTCCTCATCAAGGTTGAACTCGATGTCTTTGCAAAGAAGCCTAGTGAGAGGCCTCGTGATCTTCGAAAAATCCTTGATGAAGCGACAGTAGAAACCCGCGTGACCCAAGTAGCTTCGGACATCTTTCACCGTCTTTGGCGGTTCCAAACTCACCATCACCTCAATCTTGGCCTTGTCCACTTCAATACCCCTTTTCGAGATCTTGTGTCCTAGCACGATGCCTTCCCGCACCATAAAGTGGCATTTCTCCCAATTCAACACCAAGTTTGTTTCCTCGCACCTCATAAGCACCCTACAAAGATTAGACAAACAAGAAGAAAATGAGGAGCCATAGACCGAGAAGTCGTCCATAAAGACTTTGACTATTTCCTTAATTAGATCCGAAAATATCGACATCATGCACCTTTGAAATGTGGCGGGTGCGTTACATAGTCCAAACGGCATCTTTCGATAAGCAAAGGTGTCATAAGGACATGTAAATGTCGTCTTTTCTTGGTCGTTCGGGTGAATGGGAATTTGAAAGAATCCCGAATAACCATCTAAAAAGCAATAGAACGGGTGATTAGCAAGTCTTTCAAGCATTTAATCAATGAACGGGAGAGGGAAGTGGTCTTTCCTAGTGGCGCAGTTAAGTTTTCGGTAATCAATGCACATCCTATGACCGGTGATAGTCCTAGTAGGTATTAATTCATCTTTTTCGTTTTTTACCACCGTGATTCCACCATTTTTAGGCACCACATGAACCGGGGATACCCACGCACTATCGGAGATAGGATAGATAACCCCCGCATCTAAGAGCTTAAGAATCTCTTTCTTGACCACCTCTTTCAAATTAGGATTCAACCTACGTTGGTGTTCAATAGAAGTCATCGATTCGCTCTCTAGATGGATCCTATGCGTGCAAAGAGATGGAGATATACCCTTAATATCACTTAGAGAGCATCCAATTGCCCTTCTAAATTTCCTTAATTCTTTCAAGAGTGTGGCAATTTCATCTTCATTAAGCTCATCATTGACTATCACGGGGTAAGACTCATTGGGACCTAAGAAAGCGTACCTTAGCCCTTTAGGGAGCGGTTTGAGGTCCACCTTAGGCGCCTTGAGCTCACTCCAATCGTCACCCATGCTAGACTTACCATTGCTAGCCTCCACCACATTCTCATCTTGCTCCATTTCTAAAGCAAAGCTTTCTTGTACCGAACCCAATGTAGAACCGTCTTCACACTTCAACCCTTGATGATCCAAATCAATGAACGGAACCTCCTTGACCATTGGCTCGTGCGAGTCCAAAATCAACTTGGATCTCTTAGTCAAAGCAACTTGCAAGCCATCTTCAAGATTCAACTGTTCAAATAGTTCATGACCTCGATGTAGAAGCATTGACCGTCAATTGTGGGCTTCTTCATGACATCGTTGATGTTGAACTCAAGAACCTCGTCTTTACCCAAGTGTAAGTCAATCTTGCCTTTCCTCACATCGATGATCGCTCCCGCGGTCGCCAAGAAGGGTCTTCCAAAAATCAACGGGTCTTTTGGTTCCTCGTCCATCTCCAAGACTACGAAATCCGTTGGAACAATGAAATCTCCAACCGCGATTGGCAAATCTTCAAGTAGCCCAATTGGCACTCTCACGCTTCTATCCGCAAGGACCAAGGAGATCCTACAAGCTTTGTATTTCGTGAATCCCAATCTCTTAGCAACGGAAAACGGCATTAGACTCACACTAGCACCCAAATCACAAAGACAATTATCGAATGCTAGAGGACCTAGAGCACACGGTAGAGTGAAGGAACCGGGATCTCCAAGCTTCTTGGGTACCACCTTCTTTTGGATGATGGCACTACATTCATGAGTCAAAATCACCATGGATTCCATCTCTTGTGCTCTTTCCTTTACCGCATCCTTGAGAAATTTAGCATATTGGGGTACAAGTAGAAATGCATCAACCAATGGCATTGTAAGCTCCACTTTCTCCATTTGCCTATCAAACACCGCCTTGTACTTTTCCAACAATTGCTTCTTGAATCGCCCGGGAAATGGTAGCTTAGGAACGTAGGGCTTAGGGACAAACACATTCTTCTTCGGCTTCTCTTGAGCAACAACAACCCTAGGCTTGACCTTTTCAACCTCTTTACCCTTGTCTTGATCTCTCACTACCACGTCTTCAACCAAGTCTTCATCTTCTTGAAGTTCCACCCCCCCCCCCACTTTGGTTCTCAATGTCCTCGTTGAGATTAGGAGGAGCTACTCTAGTTGGCAAAACCGTACCACTCCGTAGGGCGATGGCGTTGACATACTCCTTGGGGTTGGTCTCGGACTTGCCCGGAAGTTGACCTTGTGGTCGTGAAGAAGAAGTAACGCCTTTGGTCTCCATTTGTTTTACCTTGGAGTTCAAAGCCTCAATCTTGGTGTTGAGGTCGTTGTATGAGCAATCTACCCGCGTATTGATCTCCGCTTGTCCCTTTAGTAATTGTTGGAACATGGAGCTCAAGTCAAGCTCTTGCGGTTTAGACGTAGATGCGTGACCTTGTGGTATAAACCCTTGTTGTTGTTGAAAACCGGGTGGTGCAAAAGCTTGTTTTTGTGGAAATCCGCCTTGGTTTCCTTGGAAGTTGTTCTTGGGAATGAAAGCTTGGTTTGAGTTAGAGGCTTGACCTTGTTGTTGATTGAATTGCTTTTGTTGAGGGGCTTGGTTCCCTTGTTGTTGAGGATACACTTGGTCTTGTGGATTCTCAACATTTGTATTCCGGTAAGAGAAATTGGGATGGTTCCTATAGTTGTGATTGAACCCTTGTCTTTGGTAGTTCCCTTGGTTCCCAACGTAGTTCACTTCCTCTTGTGTGTCAACGGCTTCCTCTTGATAGCAACCTTGATTATCTTCATAATCACCAATGAAATGAACCGCTTTTTGAGACTCTTTTTTAGTGGCCTCAAGAAGTTTATCTATCAAGGATGCTTGCTTATCCATCTTCTCATTAAGTGCCTTCATGTCTTTGGCTCGCTTGTGCTCATCAAAGTCGCTTGTGGTCCTTGTGACACGGTCATAATCGTCGCCATATGTCCCATCACTAGTAGCCAAGTTTTCCACAAGCTCCATTGCTTCCTCCACATATCTTTAGCCAAGAAATTACCATTCGATGCCGTATCGAGTAGCATTCGAATCTTAGGCAAAGCACCCCGGTATAAAGTACTTAAGAGAGAGGCGTTGCTAAAGCCATGACGAGGGCATTGAGAAGTGTAGCCTCTAAATCTCTCCCAAGCCTCGTTGAAAGACTCATTGGACCGTTGTTTGAAGCTCGATATCTCGTTGCGAAGCTTGGCGGTTCTAGCCGGTGAAAAGAATTTGGCAAGAAACGCACGTTTGCAATCATCCCAAGAAGTAATAGATCCTTGGGGTAAGCTTTTTTCCCATTGGTGAGCCTTGTCACCTAGAGAGAACGAGAAGAGACGAAGTTTGAAACCATCTTCGGAGACTCCATTGATCTTAGTGAGACCACATATCCGGTCAAATTGGTCTATGTGGTCCAATGGATCTTCCATTGATAACCCATGAAACTTGTTAGCTTGAACCATGTTGATTAACCCCGATTTGACCTCAAAGTTGTTGTTTTCTACCGGAGGTGGTTGAATCCCTTGTCGATTTTGGTGTGCATTCGCCGCATCACCTTCTCCAACAACATGCCGAGCCCTAGGTGGATGGTTTGGAAGGATTGGGTGGTGATGGTTTCCATTGCCACCACCTCCTTGGTTGTTCCCATTTCCATTCCCACCGTTCCTTTGGTGTGGAATGTTATCGTGAATGTTCCCAAGTGGAACATCGTCAAAATTCTCCATTTCGTTACCAACCTCTTCTTGCGCTCTCACGCGGCTTCGTCGTGCTCTTGAACCCCTTTGAAGTTGGTCAATATCGTCCCTCGGTTCTACGAGATTGGTATTGCCACGGGAACGGGTATGCATACACCTATAGAGAGAGCAAAAGCAATAGGAAGTAAAGAAGATTAGTAACTTGGTAGAAAGTAATACTTAAGCTCACAAAGAACCTAAATCTCAATGTTAAAATCAAATCCCAATATGGCAACGGCGCCAAATTGATACTAAGACTTTTCGGTCTTAAGGAGGTATCAATAACTCCAATACGAGTAGTATAGAAGGTTATCAATCCGTATTGGGATTAATTCTAAGCACGTAGAATACAAGGCACTCAAGTAAGTTAAGCGAAATAAGTGAATTGTTGAGTTTTACTAACACCCTAACAAGATTAAGCAAATAGACAAGATAAAACAAACTAAGCAAGATGTGAATTCAAATAATGGGAACGAATCCAAGGATGAGGTAATTGGATATAGGCTATTCCAAGTCTAATTCATGATGCTCATACGCAATCAAGGTTAATTTCCAAGGTTAAGATCTTAATCGTGACTAATCATCTCTTAAGGTACTAATCACTTATGCTAATCACTAATCCAAGATCAAATTTTCATTTGTGGACTCTTAATTAGCAAGCATTAAATTCATTCATCAAGATCACCTAAATAATCTCTTAGACAACTAATCTCTTAGGCTAAGAAGGGTATTTCTCTTAGAAAGCTCTCTTAGGCATTTCATTGAACACCTTGTGGGTGGGAAATGCCTTGAGATTAAGTTTGACTTTTTCAAGCACAATAAAACATTAAACGCACTCCCTAAGAGTAGGAAATTGATTATCTATCCATAAGCATCACAAATCATCCATGGAAGTCACCTAATCCTAACCCATCCCTAGATCCTAGGAGACTACTCACTAATCATGATGGGTCCAACAAATCTTATGAAGAACATGTTAAATCCCATGATTAGATGATTAGATGATTAAGAAAGAAGATTGAGAATATATTGCATAAATTAAAAAGGAGAATCTCTCTTACAAAATACTTAGAACATTCAAAAAAAGGTTTTTTAGCATAAGAAAGACATCCCTCAAAATTAGGTTTTTGTGGGTTTAAATAGTGAATAGTGCGAACCGGGTCAACCCAGGACAAACCGGGTATTGACCCGGTCGGGTCTGGATCGGTTTGCAGAAGAAGAGTTTGTACCGACCGATTCTGGGTCGGTACAAACCATCCGGTACAAGATTTCTTCGGGCAGGTTGGATGGGAGCTGGATGCTGGTTTAGCCGGCTAAAATGAGATCGGGTCGATGCGGAACGTGCTGGGTCGCATGCGGGATGAGTTTTAGCCGGCAGGAATTGATCTGTGCGTGTGCTGAATTTAGTGTCGGCTGGTAATACCGGCCCAGAATGGGTCGGTACTAATCTTCATCGTGAGGTTGCCGATACGAGGCGTGCCGGTTCGTGCGCGGGACGTGCTGGATCCGTGTGCGGGATGAGTTTTACCTGGCAGAAATTAGTACCGCTTGATTAGTACCGACCCAGGATGGGTCGGCACTAATTTTCCTTGTGCGTTGGTGCCGGTCGGTATGAATCCCTGCTTGGATCGGTGTTCATTGCTGTCTCCATACCGATCCATCATACCGATCCAGGATCGGTCGGTGTGAATCACTTGGAAACATGCCGTTTGAAAACTCGGAGTTCTGGGAGGGTACGCCGATCGATTCTGGGTCGGTGCAAAAATGTGTTGTGGATCGGTATAACCCTCTGTCTCCATACCGACCCATCGTACCGACCCAGGATTGGTCGGTACACTCCTCTCCTTTTGCTGTTTTTGCCTTGGCCATCTCTTCTTGCACCCAACTCCGATCCAGCTTGGCTTGGTGACTTCCAATCCTCCCAAAGTGCTTCCAAGTACCTAGGAAAGACTCCAAAACATGCAAGACACGGTATGACCTAATGCACAACATCTTAATTCCTAATGAAGACCAAAAATGCGAGATAAAACCATGATAAGTAAGCAAATCACACAAAACTTCTAACTAATATGCATGCTAGAACATGTAAAATATGAGGATATCATCAACGCGTAGGAGAAAGTTGACTTACCTGGGCCAAACCACATCGGTGTGCAGTATGCCGACGTGGCACACCGAGGATTCTCCTAACGAATTTATGGGAAGTCACATCGGGGTGCATATCACCGATGCATCACCCCGAAATAACTTTTTCAACAGAAGTCATTTCGGTATACATCACCCCGATGCACCATACCGACGTGGATCGAGTGTTTTTCTCCGGAGAAATCCCATTGGTATGCCTTATAAATTAACTAGAAATAAATTAAAATCAAAATTTTACAAGGATAAACATGGGGTTGCCTCCCAAGTGCGCTTGTTTAACGTCACTAAGCTTGACGTTTGGTACCTTTTTAAACGGGTGATGGGCTCGAGAGAGGAACCGAGATCCCTTCCTCAATGAATTCTGATGCTGAAAACGGTTTGAGTCTGTGCCCATTGATATGCTCAAATTAATACCCTAAAAGTACTAAAGCAGTTGTCGTAGTATAGTTAGGGGTCGAACACAAGAACTCCAGAATTCGCACAATAGATTTGTATAGTTTCGAATTAAGCTAAACCAGAAAGATGTAAATTAAAGCAGTGCGTAAAGTAAATAAGTTGTAAATCAATGGGAAAGAAGATAGGCTCAGGGTATTTCTCAGGAATTCAATGAATGTAGATAAACTAACTAACATGATTCAGATGTAGCGCGGTTCTTGAACTCAAATCACTAAAGTATAGCTAACCAACTCTCGTTGCGAAAACTATCTAAGTCTAAATCCTAGAATTCCAAATCTCTTTGCGAATCCTAAAGTCTAAACCAGCTTTTATTTCAGGTTTGATTTGTTCACAAAACAACTAAACCAAATCTCTTTGCGAATAGTTATTTTGCTCACCTAGGTTCTGTCAGGTAATTAATCGCACTCTCGTGCCTAACCAATTATCCTAAGATCTAAGTTCTAGATTCGTCAACCTAGAATTAGCTATGGGAACAACCTAAGGCGAAGAACTTAATTCAGATGGTGAATCCTAATCAATCAATTCAACCTAACATTCAGAGAAAACCCTTATGAGAACCCTGAACCTAACAAGGAATCTACTCAGACATGGTGATTGAAAACAACAACATGATTGAATAGATCATCAAAGAAATCAAATAAGACAGAAGAGTAAAACAAGAGGTTCAGATTTGTCTCTCTCTGAAATCTCTCCAAAACCAAAGTAGAACAGAAGTAAAAATCAAGCTTAGCCAACAAAAGTGGCTGAAAAACCTAATTATAATGGTAAAACACGTTTTGGGGCTTCTTGTAATTATTAAAGACTTCTGGACCAAGGTGCAAACTCTCAAGACTTGTAAAAAGTCGTGTTTCCTGTTTTCATGTAGTTAGTATCGACCGACACTAATGTAGTATCGACCGACACTAGTCACTGCTCGCCAGATTGGACTGTCTTCACGAAAACTGGCATAACTTTTGATCGCACCGTTGGAATGATCTCAAACCACTTCCAAATAAAAGCTAATCCAAAGATCTATCTTGTGTCCAAATTTGAGCTCAATCCATCGGTGGGAAGTTCTTCAAATCTTCATTTAAAGTCGCGACTCGTGCTTCAGTGAGTATCGACCGACACTAGTTAGTGTCGATCGATACTGAGGCCTCAGATCCGGTACTCAGCTACACGAACTTCTGTTTTGCTCCAAAATGCTCCAAAAAGCTCCAATATCTCCAATTATGCTCCAAACGTGCTAAAACCTGTAAAATACTCTAAAACACTACGAAATAGTAGAAAGACTCTATAAAACGGACCTATATCATGGCCTAAAAGGGGTAAAAACCATGATATATCACCCATTAACCGTGAATTCCCCACCGGTGTTGTTCCATAGCGTCACCGCGCCATAAGGCTGTACCTCCTTGACCTTGAACGGTCCCGACCATCTCGATTTCAGTTTTCCGGGAAACGACTTCAACCGGGAGTTGTAGAGCAGCACTTGGTCTCCAACTTTGAAACCTTTCTTGACAATCTTCTTGTCATGGAACGCCTTCGTCCGTTCCTTATAGATCTTTGAGCTGTCATAGGCATCGAGACGGATTTCATATAGCTCATGTAATTGGATAAGACGTCTTTCTGAGGCCGTCTTAATGTCGAAGTTCAGCAACTTGACTGCCCATAATGCTTTGTACTCTAACTCAACGAGCAAATGACATGACTTCCCATAGAGTAAGTTGAACGGCGTAGTACCAATGGGAGTCTTAAATGCGATACGGTATGTCCACAAAGCATCGTCTAGCTTCTTGGCCCAATCTTTCCTCGAACTACTCACGGTTTTCTCCAATATTGCCTTGATTTAGCGGTTCGGGACCTCTACTTGCCCGCTTATTTGAGGGTGATAAGGCGTGGCGACTTTGTGTTTGACTCCATGCTTCTTGAGCAAGCTCTCAAACATCTTATTGATGAAATGGCTTCCCCCATCGCTTATCACCACTCTTGGTACCCCAAACCTCGGGAAAATGATTGATTTGAAGAGTTTTAGAACCACCCTTGCATCGTTCGTCGGGCTAGCTATCGCCTCAACCCACTTGGAGGCATAATCAACCGCTACCAAGATGTATTGGTTACCATAAGAAGAGGGAAATGGTCCCATGAAGTCAATTCCCCATACATCGAACACTTCAACTTCCAAGATGGGGTTTTGGGGCATCTCATCCCTTCTACGTATGTTCCCCTTTCGTTGGCAAGCATCGCATGATGAAACATAGGTGTGAGCGTCTTTAAACAAGCTTGGCCACCATAACCCGGATTGGAGCACCTTTGTTGCGGTTTTGAAGGAAGCAAAGTGTCCTCCATAAACCGAGCCATGACAATGATATAGCACTCCATTCACTTCTTCTTCCGGGATGCATCTCCGGTAAAGACTATCCGAGCATCTCTTGTAGAGATAAGGCTCGTCCCAATAGAAATGGGTTACATCTCTAAAGAACTTCTTCTTGTTGTAGCTGTCCAAGTTTGGTGGTTCCTTCCCACAAGCTAAATAGTTCACAAAATCAGCATACCACGGCAAACCGAGATCACTCAAACTCTTGACCTCCTCTAGTTTCAAACCCGCATGATAGCTCTTCTTCAACATCCCAACAATCATAAGATGTTCCTCGGGAAGAGAGGCGTCGATGGGAATTGTCTCCTCAACTCTCAATCTCGACAAGTGGTCCGCCACTCCGTTTTCAATACCCTTTTTGTCTTTGATCTCCATGTCAAACTCTTGAAGAAGGAGGATCCACCTTAGAAGCGTTGGCTTGGCATCTTTCTTTGCTATCAAGTGTCTCAAAGCGGCATGATCCGTGTATACCACGATCTTAGATCCCACTAAATAGGAGCGAAACTTCTCAAAAGCATAAACCACCGCTAAGAGCTCCTTTTCTGTGGTTGCATATCTCGTTTGAGCGTCATCCAAAGTTCTACTAGCATAGTAGATGACATGAATCTTCTTGTCCTTCGTTTGACCCAAAATCGCGCCAACCGCAAAGTCACTAGCATCGCACATGATTTCGAAAGGAAGATCCCAACCCGGTGCTTGCACAATTGGAGCACTCACAAGAGCTTTCTTGATTTCTAAAAACGCTTCAAGGCATTCTCCATCGAAATTGAACTATATTTCCTTGCAAAGAAGTCTTGTGAGAGGTCTTGCTATCCTCGAGAAGTCTTTGATGAACCGTCTATAGAACCCGACATGACCCAAAAAGCTTCGAATGCCTTTCACCGTGGTTGGCGGTTCCAATCCCATCATCACTTCGATCTTTGCTTTGTCTACCTCAATCCGTTTTTCCGAGATCTTATACCCGAGGACAATGCCTTCTCGCACCATGAAATGGCACTTCTCCCAATTCAAGACGAGATTTGCTTCCTCGCACCTAGTGAGTACCTTGCAAAGATTTGACAAACAAGAAGCAAACGAGGCACCATACACAGAAAAATCATCCATAAACACTTCAACCATATCTTTGATTAAATCCGAGAAGATCGACATCATGCACCTTTGAAAGGTTGCTGGTGCATTACAAAGCCCAAATGGCATCCTTCGATAAGCAAAGGTACCATAAGGACATGTAAATGTCGTCTTCTCTTGATCATTAGGGTGAATCGGGATTTGAAAGAATCCCGAGTACCCATCTAGAAAGCAATAATATGGGTGGTTTGCAAGTTTTTCAAGCATTTGATCAATAAAGGGTAGAGGGAAATGATATTTTCTAGTGGCGGAGTTAAGTTTCCGATAATCAATACACACTCTATGACCGGTTATAGTTCTAGTGGGAATCAATTCATCTTTATCATTTCTTATAACCGTTATCCCACCCTTTTTGGGAACCACATGAACCGGTGATACCCATGTACTATCCAAAATGGGATAAATTATCCCCGCATCTAGAAGTTTAAGAATCTCCTTCTTAACCACGTCTTTCAAATTCGGGTTTAACCGTCTTTGATGTTCAATAGAGCTCATAGACTCATCTTCTAGATGGATTCGGTGTGTAGATAGAGAAGAGGAAATTCCTTTAATATCATCCAAAGAGTAGCCAATTGCTCTTCGAAATTTCCTCAATTCTCTTAAAAGGGTGGACAACTCATTTTCATCTAAACTCTCATTCACTATGACCGGGTAAGACTCATTTGGACCTAAGAACGCATACCTTAGCCCAATTGGGAGCGGTTTGAGGTCGACGTTGGGGGCTTTGAGTTCGCTCCAATCATCATCATAGCTAGTCTCACCATCGCTAGCTTTTAGCTCGTCTTCGAGCTCAACATCCAAAGCACTCATGTAATCAATTTCCAAAGCACTCACATTGTGTTCCAGACCATCTTTGACAAGTTCTTTGTGCTCTAGCTCCAAAAACGAATTTTCTCCAACAAGTGCTTTATGTGAATTCAGCAACTTCATGTACCCAATACTCTCATCATGAAGATACCCATTCTCTCCATGCTCCTTCGTCAAAGCAATTTGGAGATGATCCTCCAAGTTCAACTCCTCTAAAAGCTCATCCGCTAACTCCTCCATAGCTTCAATGTAGAAGACTTGACCATCGATAGTGGGCTTCTTCATCATCTCATTGATGTCAAATTTAAGCACATCGTCCTTGCCCAAATGAAGATCAATCTTCCCTTTTCGCACATCTATGATAGCCCCGCGGTGGCTAAAAATGGCCTTCCAAAGATGAGAGGATCTTTGGGTTCTTCATCCATCTCAAGAACAACAAAATCGGTGGGTACCTCAAAGTCTCCAATTCGTATCGGTAAATCTTCAAACACCCAATTGGGTGTCGCACCGACCTATCCGCTAGCACGAAAGAGATTCTACAAGTTTTGTAGACGGTGAAGCCAAGACGTTTTGCCACCGAGAAAGGCATCAAACTCACACTTGCTCCAAGATCACACAAGCAATGTTTGAACGCTAGTGGCCCAAGAGCACAAGGAAGAGTAAAACCTCTAGGATCTCCCAACTTCTTTGGTATAACTTTCCTTTGAATTATGGCACTACACTCATGGGAAAGAACAACCATTCCTTCTAAATCCTTGGTTCTATCCTTGATTGCGTTTTTGAGAAACTTGTTGTATTGTGGGACTAACAAGAAAGCATCAACCAAGGGCATAGTCACTTGGACCTTGTCCATTTACTCATCAAAAATTGCCCTATATTTCTCCATGAGTTGCTTCTTGAAGCGACCCGGGAAAGGAAGCTTGGGCTCATAAGGTGGTGGAACAAAGGTAATCTTCTTCTTTGTAGGTGTTCCCGCGGGTTTGTCTTCTACAATCCTTGTTCCCTTAGCTTTACCCAAAACAGCATCTTCTTCACCCACATTCTCTTTATTCTCAATGACCACCTCCCCACTTTGGTTCTCAATGTCCTCGTTGAGATTAGATGGTAGCTCTCGTGAACGAAGCTCTTTTCCACTACGCAATGTGATAGCATTGCAAAACTCCTTTGGATTAGCTTCGGGTTTTCCCGGTAAAGTTCCTTGTGGCCACGATGAAGATGATGCACCTTTGCCCTCCGTTTTATTGAACCTAGATGACAATGCCTCAAATTTGGAGTTGAGGTCATTGTAAGAACAGTCCACCTTGTTGTGGATTTCCGCCATTTTCTTACTCAAGTCTATGGCTCCTTGAGCTTGGCCTTGTAAGAGTTGTTGAAGCATGTTCTTCATCTCGTTGTCTTGAGGCGTTGTCTTGCTCGCTTGTCCTTGTTGCACAAAACCGGGTGGTGTAGATTGTTGCTTTGGTTGAAACCCACCTTGGTTTCCTTGAAAGTTGTTCCTTGGGACAAATGGTCTTTGTTGGTTGGAAGGGACGAAGTTCTTTTGTTGAAAGTCTTGACCTTGAGTGTTTTGTTGAGGATACACTTGGTCTTGAGGATTTGCCACATTGTTGCTTCTATAGGAAAAATTTGGGTGATTCCTATAGTTGGAGTTGAATCCACCTTGGTAGCCACGTTGACCACCCACATAATTGACTTCCTCTTGCTTATTATCGCCATCAACGCCCTCTTGATAGTTTTGGTGTTCATCATAATCACCTACATAGTTTACGGTTGATTGTGAAGCTTGGATAAGCTTATCCATCTTGTCATTTATAGCTTTGATGTCCATTCTCGTCTTTTGATCATCAAACTCTCCACCGCCCCTTGAAGATCGATCATAGTCTTCGCCATAATTTCCGTCACTTTGTGCCAAGTTCTCCACCAATTGTAAGCCGTCATCCACTTCTTTTCCCAAGAAATTTCCATTACTCGCGGTATCAAGTAGCATACAAAACTTGGGAAGGACACCGCGGTAAAGAGTGCTAAGAAGAGACTCGTCCAAGAAATCGTGGTGAGGACATTGCATAGTGAAACCTTTGAAGCGTTCCCAAGCCTCACAAAAACTCTCGTTCCCCTTTTGAGTGAAGCTTGATATCTCATTTCGAAGCCTTGATGTTCTTGTGGTGGAGAAAAACTTTGCAAGAAAAGCCTTCTTGCATTGGTCCCAAGTTTTGATTGAATCTTGTGGAAGATTTTTTTCCCATTGATGTGCCTTGTCTCCAAGCGAGAATGGGAACAAGCGCAACTTGAAACCATCTTCCGAGACGCCATTGATCTTCGTCATACCACAAATGCGATCAAATTGATCCAAGTGGTCTAATGAGTCCTCCATGGCCAGCCCATGGAACTTGTTGTTTTGCACCATAGAGATAATACCGGATTTGATCTCAAAGTTATTGTGTTCAACCGGTGGTGGAGCTATCCCTTGGCGGTTAGCATGTGTGTTTGGTGCATCACCGGCTCCAATTGGTCTTGGAGGTCGTGGTGGATGAATTGGAACTCGGTGCACACCAACACCTTGGTGACCAACACCATGAACGGGTGCTTCTTGGTTTGCAATCGGAGGGTCTTGAGCTGCCTCCATACCCAACCTTTCAGTGTGTTGAGCACGCCTTCGTTCTTGTCTTTCTCTTGTATTTGCTCTTTCTAACTCACGGATGTCGTCAACACGTTCAACAAGGTTTGCACTTTCTCGTGATCTCGTATTCATGCACCTATATGAGAGGAGGAGAAAACAAGGCGAAAGAGATTAGGTAACAAAGTAAAAATAAAACTTAGTCTCAAGAAGAATCAAAATCCTAATGATTAATGCTAAACCCAAATGGCAACGGCACCAAATTGATAACAGATATTTTCATGTTCAATTATCCAAGTGTACTCATGTCATTGTAGCACTTGAGATGTCAATCCATAATGGGTTAAGATTAAACACTAAGAATACATAACAACCTAAGTGATAATGAAAACAAGCTCAATTTAACTAAAGTAAAAGATAGAAACTCAAACTAAAACGCAAATTATGGTTTAAGATAATACTAAAAACGAATCCAAGGGTGAAGTATGCGATTGTTGGTAACTTTAGAGGTTCACAATGATGCCAATATACTCAAGTAATGCTAATCATTAAACAAGACTAACTCAATTCCTTGGAATTAGTCACTTTGGAAATTACCAAATCAAGAACAAATTCTCATTTGTGACTTAATAATTTCCAAGCATTAGAAACAAGATCATTTAATTGATAAACATCTTAGACAACTATTTCCATAGGCTAAGAATGTAATACCCCTTAATTAGTTCATTGGGGAATTTCATCGAACATCTTCCAGGCGAGAAATTCCCTATGATCTAAATCAACTTGATCATGGTCAATTTAGCATTAAGAACACTAAACAAGGAAGGATCATTAATAATCTAGGCCCTAACATCATTGATTCACACTAAAATTACCTAAATCTACTTCACCCTAGAATTATAGAAAACTACTCACAACCCATGTTTATCTCCACAAATCCCATAAAGGAAGTGTTTAGATTCATGGAAGATGTTAAAAGGATAAATAGATGATAGAATTAAACAAGAACTTGCATAAATCACTCAAGAATCTCTTACAATCTCCCTTTTCTCTCTAAAGTCGAGTTTTACAAAGTCAAAAAACAAGATGAGTCCATAATTAGGTCTCTAATAATTTATACAAAGTTTTGTCGCATGAGTCACATCGGGGTGCATCTGGCCGATGCAGCACCCCGATGTGAAGTAGCCGAATTGTCAAGAGGAGTCGCGTCGGTGTGCTATTCGCCGATGCGAGACACTGAGGATTCTCCTGTCTCGTCTGAGGGAAGCTGCATCGGTGTGTTGTTGCCCGATGCAGGACACCGATGCAGGACACCGATGTGGATTAGCCGAATGGTCCGGCAAGATCGCATCGGTATGCACCATACCGATGTGGCACCTCGAGTTGTCTCTTCTTCTTTGCTGGCGTCGGTGTGCATCATACCAATGCATGATCCTGAAATAGCTTCTGTTTTTAAACAGAAGTCATTTTGGTATGCATCATGCCGATGCAAGACTCCGAAATGGCTTCGGTTTTCCTCTTCTCCTTGTACTTCTCTTCCTTTGGCGATTTCCTTTGCTCTTGATCCAAATGCCATCATCTCCAAACTCTTCAATGCTTCCATAAGCACCTAGAAACACTCCAAACAATGCAAGACTCACTAGGACCTATTCTAAACTGACTAGTGTCTCTAAGTTGATGGAATGTTAAAGAAAAGCTACAAAAATGCATGTAAAAGACACAAAAGCCAAATGAAATGTGCGTTAAAAAAGAGTTAAAATATGCAAATATCACGTACCGCAACTAGACGATATCGACAGACACGAGAGAGAACTCTGAAGACTCAAAAGAACTTTAAGGATGGCCTAGAACGACCGTCCGGAAGATCAACTAAATTGTGATCAACTAGATCACGAGGATGACTGTGATATTTCAGATCACGAAGAGGACCAAGAGGCTGTCCATGGTGCTAATGACCAGCCACATCTCGATCCCGTATGAAACCAAAACCAAAACCGAAATGTTGGAAATCCGAGGCGACAACTTCCCGTCGATCGTGATGCACCGAGGAACGATGCTCAAGCTAATGCACCGATTCCTCCTAATGGCGAGAACACCAACCGTCATGTCCTACCCGCTAATCCTCCAAAGAGACAAGCGCGTAACCGCATCATTGCTGATTTTGATGCACCATATCAACACTTCCAAAACCGAGCCGCACTTCAACTTCTTTTACCTCATAGGAACAATTTTGAGATCAAACCTCAAATCATTGCTTTGATAAAGCAAAACCAATTTCATGGAGTTACTACCGAGCATCTGATGAATCATATCGAGTTGTTCGAAGAGATTTGTAGTACGACAAGAACAGACCAAGTTCCCGCCGATTATGTGAAGTGTAAGCTTTTCCTTTTTCTTTAGCCAATAAAGCTCACCGTTGGTTGAAATCTTTGCCCGCAGGATCTATCACTAATTGGGAAGAGTGCAAAGCCGCCTTCCTAAACCATTCTACACCAAGTCGAGATCCAACTCATTGAGAAACAAAATTCAAAGTTTTCATCAACAACCGGTGGAGTCTTTTCATGAAGCGTGGGAACGTTTCAAGGAGTACGAGCACTACAAGAAAACAGCGAATTTGCCACTCCGTGTTGCGACTACAACGGCAGTGGCAAAACAGTGTGACTACTTTATAACGAATTTGCGACTCCCATATAATAGTCGTAAATGAGTTGCAATTTAGCGACCAATTTAAAACATCGCAAATTCGTCGCCATTTTGCTATGATTATGCGACTTTCTTTACAACTTCTGTCTGGAGTCGCAAAATAGTTCCAAAAGTACAACGAATTTACGACTGCGTAGGTAATCACAAAAATGAAGTCACAAAAAAACATTTTCTTACTTAGTCGCAAAAACGTGGCCTTTTGTGCGACTGTTTTACAACTATATATTGTAGTGGCAAAAAAGTTGCTTAGGAGTTGAATATTAGTGGCTAAGTAGTGGCAACAAATGTCTATTAATAAATCTGACTAGAGACGATTGGTAAAGGCACTCGAAAGAGCAAGGGTGGCATTGTTGACGTTCTTTCATCGGAAAATATTATAAATACGAACCATTTATACTAGGTAATTTTTCATTATGTGTATATCTATATATACATATATATATATATGATATCACACTATATATATATGTATAACTTTTATATTGACATGCATAATGCAGCTTCTCAAGCGGATCAAGTTTGTTATATTCCGTACCCGTACACTAAACAACCAAGACAGATGTGGCTGATCAATGTTGTCAAAGTCAATCCGAGGGGAATATTATCGGAAATTATGAAGATAAATAACCGACTCTTTTGCAACAAGAAAATCATCATGATGTAATGTTGACTACAATTGACGAGATCATAGTAGACCATATGTTCTTAAATATATAAATTACAAAAATTCAAAGAAATTTTATTTAGGATTTAGGATGTCATTAGCCACTAACTTGCGACTCCAAATATGATGGAGTCTCAAATGAGTCGCTACGTTTTTGCGACCACGTTCATTTATGCAACTGTTTTGCCACTATAAATCGTATTTTTTTCATAAATTTTCAAATAAAATATTTTCACAAGTGTTTTACTATATATTTGTAGTCAATAATGTAGTAAACCCAAAAAACTAATCATATCTTGTATAAATTAGAGTCATTCATATGATTTGGATATGAACACAACTTGACAAAACATATGTAACACATTTGTATTATATTCATGTGTAATCATTTGGATTTAGGCTAAAAATTATTCAATTAAGTTTTTTACTTATACGCTTTTATAATTTATCTTTGTTTGGTATAAAATCATATGTTCTTAAATATATAAATTACAAAAATTCAAGGAAATTTTATTTATGATTTAGGGTGTCATTAGCCACTAACTTGCGACTCCAAATATGATGGAGTCTCAAACGAGTCACAACGTTTGCTACCTTTTTACGACCACTAACATTTTTGCAACTATTTTGCGACTATAAATCGTATTTCTTTCATAAACTCTTCAAATAAAATATTTTCACAAGTGTTTTACTATATATTTGTAGTCAATAATGTAGTAAACCAAAAAAAACTAATCCTATCTTGTATAAATTATAGCCATTCATATGATTTGGATATGAACACAACTTGACAAAACATATGTAACACATTTGTATTATATTCATGTGTAATCATTTGGATTTAGGCTAACAATTATTCAATTAGGTTTTTTACTTATACGCTTTTCTAATTTATCTTTGTTTGGTATAAAATCATATATTCTTAAATATATAAATTACTAAAATTCAAGAAAATTTTATTTAGGATTTAGGGTGTCATTGGCCACTAACTTGCGACTCCAAATATGATGGAGTCTCAAATGAGTCACAACTTTTGCTACTTTTTTGCGACCACGTTCATTTTTGCAACTATTTTGCCACTACTTTGCGACTATAAATTGTACTTCTTTCATAAAATCTTCAAATAAAATATGTTCACAAGTGTTTTACTATATATATGTAGTCAATAATGTAGTAAACCCCAAAGAACAAATCATATCTTGTATAAATTAGAGTCATTCATATGATTTGGATATGAATATAACTTGAGAAAACATATGTAACACATTTGTATTATATTCATGTGTAATCATTTGGATTTAGGCTAAACATTATTCAATTAGGTTTTTTACTTGTACGCTTTTATAATTTATCTTTGTTTGGTATAAAATCATATGTTCTTAAATATATAAATTACAAAAATTTAAGGAAATTTTATTTGTGATTTAGGGTGTCATTAGCCACTAACTTGCGATTCCAAATATGATGGAGTCTCAAATAAGTCACAACGTTTGCTACCTTTTTGCGACCACGTTCATTTTTGCAACTGTTTTGCCACTATTTTGCGACTATAAATCGTATTTCTTTCATAAAATCTTCAATAAAATATTTTCACAAGTGTTTTACTATATATTTGTAGTTAATAATGTAGTAAACCCAAAAAACTAATCATATCTTGTATAAATTAGAGCCATTCATATGATTTGGATATGAACACAACTTGACAAAACATATGTAACACATTTGTATTATATTCATGTGTAATTATTTGGATTTAGGCTAAAAATTATTCAATTAGGTTTTTAACTTATACGCTTTTATAATTTATCTTTATTTGGTATAAAATCATATGTTCTTAAATATATAAATTTAAAAAAAATCAAGGAGATTTTATTTAGGATTTAAGGTGTCATTAGCCACTAACTTGCGACTCCAAATATGATGGAGTCTCAAATGAGTCACAACTTTTTCTACTTTTTTTGCGACCACGTTCATTTTTGCAACTGTTTTGTCGCTACAATTCCATAATTCCATTTTTGAATTCAGAGGCAAGGAGGAATACCGCTTTAGAAAAAAAAAGTCTACCTTATGAACTGAACTTTGCAACTATAAATCGTATTTCTTTCATTAAATCTTCAAATAAAATATTTCCACAAGTGTTTTACTATATATTTGTAGTCAATAATGTAGTAAACCAAAAAAATCTAATCATATCTTGTATAAATTAGAGCCATTCATATGATTTGGATATGAACACAACTTGACAAAACATATGTAACACATTTGTATTATATTCATGTGTAACACATTTACTCATACGCTTTTATAATTTATCTTTATTTGGTATTAAATCATATGTTCTTAAATATATAAATTACTAAAATTCAAGGAAATTTTATTTAGGATTTAGGGTGTCATTAGCCACTATTTAGCGACTATGTGGTTTAGGGAGTCGCACTAGTGGTAAAATTTACCTCCAAATATTTGGTTAAATGTTTCAATCGACCGCTCTAATTTAGTTTTAGACTTTCAGTCTCTATTTTTTTTATATCTCCTAAATCGTCTTCTTCTTCTTCCTCAATATCTAGAGATCGAAATTCTCTCTCAAACTCGAGCCTCCTTTTTGATGTCCGGTGCTGGTAAATCATTGAGAGGTCGTGGTGGCGGAGGAGATCACCCGTGTGACATTCCAAGAATGAGTTTTAGGGCCTATTTTTTCGATTAAAACCTTAAGGCGAGAACCCTAAACCTTGCGACCAAATAAACCCTAACCCTAACTTTCCGAAGAAGAATACCCTAGCTTGCAAAGGAAGCAATGTTTCGGGCTCTTAGTTTCCGCGTTCAAACCTTTTGGAACGTAGCCTATTTCATCTCAAGTTGGTCTTCAGAAGATTTGAGCCAAAGAATGAAGAAGTGTTGGGCCGAAAGGAGGATTATACGAAGCGTCGGGCCTGTTTCGGGTTAAGGAAAAGCCCATAAGAAGAAATGGGTATTGAGGCCATTTTAAAGTGGATCATAAGGTTTTGTTGACCTAATTTCATGGCCCATATCTAGAAGAAGAGAAGCCCAAATGTATGAAACCCAAGAAGATCATTAAGGGTAATTCCGACTTTCTGCGATTAGACCTAGGGTTCTCTCTCCACCTCTATATAAATGGGAGCCACGACTTGGAGGATGTCAAAGAGTCTTGGTGCGGCGAAGCCTTGCCGGAATTCTGCATAACTCGCTCGAAGAAGAGCGGATACGTAGGAGAGTCATCTCGGAGATCATTATCTAGGCTACCCGAGGAGAGCCAAGGTGGCTCGGACACAACAAGCGTAGAAGATGACACAAATCTTGGCGAGTTCTTTGCAAGTAGAAGACGATCGACTAGATTTCTGTTAGTTCCTATATTTTCGAAAACCTCTTTCCGAGTTTAGATTTATGTTTTGTTTGAGGACAAACAAAGGTCTAAGTCTGGGGGAGTTGATAACACCAGTTTTTGACCATTTTTATGGATCACTTTAATATCTTATGCAGGTGTTTTAACTCCGTTTTCAATGGTTTTCAAGTGATTTCTATGTTTTAGTATTTTGAAAAACATTTCAGGTAACTTGGGATAAAGGAGTACATTTCAGAACAAAAGTACGTTTTTGGATAAACTCGGACCGTCAAAAGTCTTGCAATCAAAGAAGACCTTCTCACCTTCTGATCATCACCAAATTTGGACACAACAAAGTAGATACAACCAGCTTTCAAATGCAATTGGATTGGAGATGATCTAATTCTTGGATCCTTAAATATACCCGAAGCACTGAAGGCAGATGAAGCTGCCCCAAAGAGAAGTCCACCGCGGCTGGAAGAGCCCAACCCGCGGCCAATCACCTGTTCGCCGCGGCCATAAGCCACACACCCGCGGCCAAGCCTTGTTGCGACCAAAACGAGTCTTTTCTTCACCCAAGGTCAAAACCGTCTTTCCACATCAAACCCTAAACGAAGCCAAGGCTATATAAACTTATTTTTAGTCTTTTACGACAAATACACAACTCTAGACATTTTACTTTCACGCTTTGAGGCAGAAGCAATACTCTTGCACTTTGTTCTTCGGTTTGGAGCAAGGATTCTTGATTCGAGTTCATCGATAGAGAAGCTTTCTTTATCCCTTTTCTTTTCTATTTATTGATTATGTTTACCTCAGCTATGGATGAGTAGTTCTTTTGTTGGGTGTAAGGTTTCGAAGGGGCTCTCATGGTTCGATTTCTTATTAAGTTTTTAGACTAAGACACCGATTAGGGTTCTTCGCTTTATCCTTTCTCTTAATGCATGTTTGCTTGATTGATCTCCTTGCAACTGAACTTAGGTATTTTTAGAACTACGAAAGTACTGGATCCATATGCTTGACCTAGGGTAAACGAGAAAAACCGTCACAAGATTTTGAAAGTATACTTGTGGAGGAGTTGTGAGCGTTAACGACTTTTAAGTATAATCACTAACTTTTTGCGCGGGCGGAGACGAAAGCTACCGGTCGAGTATTAAAGTTGTAGGTGTGTAGGGTGTACGAAAGTAGACTACACATAGTGTCCGTGTTCCAAGTTCAAGAATCCAAAGACGACAAAAAAGTCGCTTTAGAAGTCCTAGCAAAGTCTTAGTAGAAATCGGCCATGAACCCTAGAGAATACCCGTTGCCCAACGTTTCGTTTAATTGTTTTACAACCTCATTTTAATCATTTGCTTGCTTACTTTCTGTTATATTTCATCGCTTAATTTAGTTTATTTTCTTAGCTACAACCGTGACAACAAAACCTATAAAAATATAGCTTACGTCTAGACACAAGTTAGAAATCGTTAGAAATTAGACAACATCACCCCGTGGATTCGATCCCTAAATACTACTTCGCGTGTTGTATTCTTGCAGCCTAGTAAAAAGGTAAACCCAACACGTTGGTACTCATTCCACACGTGTCAGCAGTTGACTAATTCCACCGCCCATACGTCTTATTTGACCCGGAAGTTCAACCATTTCGGATTCCACCTTCCAATATCCTCTGCTACCTAAAAGGAAAAGGATGCGAAACATTCAAAATGCTTATCAATAAAAGGAGAAAACAATATATATTATCAACAGCACATGCCGCAACCTACCTCCATCGTTTCAAATTAGCTCTACAACCTTAACAGTACTAACTAGTTAACATTTATCATCTTAAACGATACATATGTAAACAACGCAGTAAAGAATGGTGCCAAACCAAGATGCTCTTGGAACAACTGAATCTATCTTACAAATAAAAGCTTCCCCCTTGATTTATAATATTCCTCAAACGGAAAACTAAAAACCACACTTGGAACATAATCAAGTTAGTGTTTTAGCCTCGAAACCGAAATACAGAATTAGGATCTTCACTCACTATAGATCAGAAGACGAACAAACAACATGTAAATTTGCATTGCATGGCTCCGAATTTTGGGAAGAAAACAAAAAAAACCCATTGATGGATCAAACGAATCAATCCACAGATTCAGAGAATAAGTAAGAATGAATTAATACTGACAATACACAGAAGCGCGAGAACACTTGAAAATCCCAATCAACTTTATCCTTACAAAACTGGTCAAAATGGTGTTATACTGTTATGTAGGTCGATCCTACCTGAGAAATAAGCTGAGAAAAACGCCTAGCTTGAAAAGGAAATCGAACCGGGGAAGAGAGACCGGGGAGATTTATGAACTGAAGCTCTTCACTCTTTGATCGAAGACAGATGAAATCACTTCTTAACCGGAAACGATTAATAAGGACAAAACCAATGAGACCCGGTTAAGAGAGAACAACATCGATTCTCTCGAGAAGTAAACAAAGAACCCAAACTAGAACAAAATTAGTGAGAAAATCGATTAAAAGGAAGTACCCCTAGAGATCGTCGGAGGAGGATTCGTAAACCTTCGGAGAAAAATCAAATGATCTAGGAAAAAAAAAACACATATTTTAATTTTACGGATCACTAATGGGCCTCAACGTTAGGCCCAATATGTTTAAATATTTTTTACGCCAGTCTTGTCGTCGATTCATCTCGCCTTTACGTTCATATAATAAACCAAACTGAAATAACCGGGTTTTCCCCCTCTGAAACATTTTTATTGATTTCCAAATTGAGAATTCTGGTTTAGAAGAGCATTGAGGAAACGTGGGAAATTATGATATAGATAGTCATTGGGAATTTACAAGTGAGATAACCGATTTTAAAAGCTAAATAAAACGTTAATATTATTATTTAAATGAATTCTTTTTTTTTTGTATGTATCTTGATAAGTAGGATTTTTCCTCCTTAGGAATCAATCATTAAGCTTCATTGATATCATCGTAGTACTTTAGGTGTCAATCCAATCGGGATTTAGTTCAATGCAACAAGAATGCAAGAAACTCTCTAAGTTAAGCAAACAAATGAGATTTGGTTTTATCTAGCAACTTAATGATTCAAATTTAAACAAGCAAGTAATAAGCAATGCTAAACGAGATTAAAAAATTAATAAAGGCAAGCTCTTGGATGAGGTTATTGATTTTGGGGATTTCAATGATCAACCTATAATGTCATTTCATACAATCAAACAATTTCCCTTAGCCTAAAACACTTAAACAAGATTAATCCACTCTCATGGCCTTAATCACTTTGCTAATTAACTAATCAAGAACAAACTCTCATTTGTGAAAAATCAATCAACAAGCATTAATCATAAGTTCCAATAGCCATAATACTCCTTAAACAACTACTGTCATAGGTTAAGCAAGTAAAATCTCTTATTTAGCTCTTTGGGAAATTTCATCGAACACATTGTGTGCATGAAATTTCCTATGATCTATATTAACTCTCTCAAGCCTAATCTAGCATTATGAACACTAAATAAGAGAGGAGAGATGTAAACTAAGCCCTAGACATCATAGATCAATCACTAAATTCCCCTAATCTACCTCTTTCATGAGCTCTAAAAAGAACTACTCACTAATCATGAAGAATACACCAAATCTCATGAAAGATGTGTTGTTAATCATGATTAGAGAATAGAAATATGAAAGATTAGAAGAGATTAAGAAACTAAAACTTAGATTGCATAAATAAAAATCAAGATCTCTCTTACAAAATCCAAGAACCCTAAAAATGAGAGATTTTTAGCAAGAGAAAAAGAGATCCTCAAAAATTAGGTCTAAAAATTATTTATAGTGAATAGTGCGAACCGGGTCAACCCGGAACAAACCGGGTATTGACCCGGTCGGGTCTGGGTCGATATTGCCATAAGAGTTTGTACCGACCGATCATGGGTCGGTACAAACCACTCGGTGCAAATTTCCTTCGTGCAGGTCGGGCGGATGTTGGGTGCAGGTTTAGCCGGCTAAAATAAGGATCTGGTCGATGCAAGGCGTGCTGGATCGTGCGCGGGACGAGTTTTAGCCGGCAAAAGTATGTCCGTGTGATCGTTGGGCTAGTACCGTTCGGTAGTACCGACCTAGAGTGGGTCGGTACTAATTTTCCTTGCACAGGTCGGTTGTGCCGGATGAAGCTTGGTCGGTGTTGGGGCATGCGCGGGTGTGTGCCGGATCGATGCTTGGATGGTGCGATAGGCGAGCTGGGTTTGTACCGACCAGTTCTGGGTCGGTACAAGTGGTTCGGCACAAGTCACTGCTTCAGTACCGAGCTGTAGTACCGCATGAGAAGGGGTTGGTATGGTCGTGTGAAGATTGATGCCGAGCAGGTTGCACCGCTCAAAGATGGATCGGTGTGGAGAGGATTTGGCTTTGTACCGACCAGTTCTGGGTCGGTATGGAAATGAGTTCTTGATCGGTACTTGCCCCTGTTGCAATACCGATCCAATGGACCGATCTGATGCTGGTCGGTATTGGTTGACAGCTTCGCGGCTAGTCGGGCATGACTTCAGTAAAAAGGGCATATCTCCCAAACCACAGGTCCGAATGGCTTGATTTTAACTCCCCTTGACAGCCAACTCATTCCTCTACAACTTCCATGAAGACCGTCGAGGCTGAATCAGACCGAAGGGTCGCCGTCCAGCCGCATCTTTGAGACGCCTCGGATGACCCTTGCTTCCTACTTTGCTTCATTGCTCCAAATATCTCCAAAACACCTAGAAATGCTCCAAATGCATGCAAAAACTCTCTAGGATCTGATGCAACATCCTAAACTCTAATAAAAACCTAAATGCAAAACAAAACCATAATTATGCATGCAAATGACACAAAACTCTAAATGAAATGTATGATAGAACATGTAAAATGTGAAGATATCATATCTCAATTATAGTTGGAAGAAAAAAAAAACAACCCCAATGTTATAAAAGAAATTGTACTAAACCGATTATTACTATTTTAAAAAAAAAAAGTAATAATAATAATTGAAACTGCCTAAACACTAGTTTATTTATATTCAAATGGTCTTTAAGCATAACATTTTGATTTAAAGAAACAAGCGTTTACATTTTAGAATTTGTTTCCCCAACCGAGTCATTAGATTAAAAAGAAAGCCCATTATAAAGTAGATATGTCCTTCAGAGGGATGCACATATCAAGGGTATTCAATTGGGGAGTGTACTCAGACGCACCAATAGTTGCAGTCGATACTTTGGTCTGACGATCAAAAAAGGGAACAAAGAGACGAGGCACCAAGAAGAATGCAGTCGCCACCTTCTGAAGAAGGCAATGACACCTTGAACCCACACACCTATTGATTAAAGAGACGCGGATTCTGGTTTTGGTAACGACTTGAGTGTTCATGTGATTAGTGATTCGTATGTGGCATTATAGGTTCTGTGATTGTGTCGCATGATATGATAAAAACCCTACCAATGATCGCGACATGGTTTAGTCAATCAATCAGATTTCTTTATGTATAAAAAAAGTTATTCCAACTTAAACATACTTTAACATAATAAGGAAAAATTACAAATCCTTAAAATAAAAAGGAAAAATCAAATATATAGATTGAAGTATGTAATTAAAAAAAAATATTTTGATTACAAAAAATTATTAAACAAGAATAATATAAATAAATATATATAAAGCTTGATGTCTCTAATCTTGTAATTAATATGATCACGATATATATATCAGTTAGTCGATTATATTTCAACACATATAAAAAAGGTTTTTTCAATTAGAAAAAAAAAACTAAAATTAAATATGAAAAAAAAATGTAATACTGAATACAATTTCCTCTGAATTAAAATGATGGTTTCGCCGACAAAAAAAATATATGACAAAACCAAGAAGAAGAAAATAAAATAAAAATTTGAAAAAGAAAGAAGATGTCTTGTTGGATAATTCAAGAATCTTATTTATATTGTCTACACCATGGAACCATATTCATAGAAGGGTTTATTTGCTAATGCTCTCGTCGACTCTGTCTGTGATCCATCTTCTTCGCTAAAACTAGAGATATCTCTCCGATAATTTGCGCAACCACCGAAGATATGGCGGCCGTAAGAGTGGAGGCGAGGCCTCCTGGGCCAGCGATGGAGGAAACCTGCAACATCAAGGGGTCGGTGGCGAATCAAGGGGAGGGGCTTAAGCAGTACTATCTCCAGCACATCCATGAGAACCAGCGACAGCTCCGGCACAAGACTAACAACCTCAATCGCCTTGAAGCTCAGAGGAATGAACTCAATTCTAGAGGTCTTTTCTTCTTTCTTTTACCCTAATTTCTTCCTATTTCCATGGAATGATTTCTCTGTCAAATTGGATCTAGTGATCTTGGGTAAGATCTCGGATTCCCTGTTAGGGCTTTCGATTACGTTCTCCTTGGAGTTGGGTACTTTTAAATTTCTAAATTGTTGTGGTGATTGTTGGGATAGAGGTTTTCCGATCTGGAAGTGGTTGGTTGGCGATGGGATCTTCTCTCTTGGATCCTGTTCAGAAGTGTGTATCAGCTTCTGTCTTCTATTTGATTATTTAGCAAAGTATGTAGTGACTGTGGTGAGGATGAGAGAATGATATAAACTAGAGAGCTATCAGTGCTAGCAGCATAATTATATTGGTTCATCGTTTAAGCTCAATCTGTGGTCTCAAACATGTTCAGAAGCACACTGCTAAGTGCAAAATGAGTTGCTTCATGGCTGTTAGCACTGCTGCATTGGTTGTTCAACTATGGCCTTTTTATGAAATCCTACTTCTTTCTTTACTCTTGTGTAGTGATACTCATGGAACGAGTAGTCATTTCCACTAATCCATGATTTAAAGTTATAGAACAGACTCGGTGTTCATATTCATATTTATGCTTGCAGCTTTCTTTTTTATTTGTCTATATAATTTGTAGTTAATTCTTTGACACTATAACTCCTTCTGAACTAAACAGTACGAATGCTCAGAGAAGAGTTGCAGCTGCTGCAGGAACCTGGGTCCTATGTGGGTGAAGTGGTAAAAGTGATGGGAAAAAACAAAGTCTTGGTTAAGGTATGAATCTTTATATCGTATTTTGTCTAGGATTAACTTGGCTTTGTATTTTTTTGTAATCGTATGAACATAGCTATCAATAAGGCTTAAACTCCCAATTTCCAGGTTCATCCAGAGGGGAAGTATGTTGTTGATATTGACAAAAGTATAGACATAACGAAAATCACACCATCAACAAGAGTTGCTCTCCGTAATGATAGCTATGTTCTTCACTTAGTCCTGCCTAGCAAAGTTGATCCGCTGGTTAACCTTATGAAAGTTGAGAAGGTTCCAGACTCCACATATGACATGATTGGTGGTCTTGACCAGCAAATTAAGGAAATAAAGGAGGTATGCCTAGTGAAAGAACAAACGAAGATAAAAGTCACTGGTTTATCGGCTATCCCCTCTGTTGTTTCATGCTTTTTAATATTTATATAATATCTTTAATTGTTCATCAGGTTATTGAGCTGCCAATCAAGCATCCTGAATTGTTTGAGTCTCTTGGAATTGCGCAGCCAAAGGTACATATGCATTTCGAAGCTTCTTTTCTATATTGTAACGATGTTAAGTGGATTAGAGATGATTTCATCTTCCTCTCTTTCTAGGGTGTGTTGTTATATGGTCCACCTGGAACTGGGAAGACACTTTTGGCTCGGGCTGTGGCACATCACACTGACTGTACGTTCATCAGAGTTTCTGGTTCCGAGCTGGTACAGAAATACATTGGAGAAGGTTCTAGAATGGTCAGAGAACTTTTTGTGATGGCAAGGTTTGTATATGCTAGGCCCCATTATAAATTTCAAGCATGGCAAATGGTGGTGGATAGGAAAAGATGGAATTGTTGACAAGATTAATCTTTTTACTTGTGCACACTTGGTATCTGAAAATGGATATGTGGTGTTAAATAAATTAAGGAAAGTGATCTCTTGCTACTATGAATATGGTTCCATGGTGTAGACAATCTAAAGGGTGTATATCTTCTAGATTAGCATGTTTACAAATATTCCCTGTCCTGGTGCCTAGCATTTAGGCCACAGGACCAAATCGTATATAAGGAGCTAAGTACACAAAGATGAGATGATTGTGTTAAAAAAATCTTTTGCCTGTTGGCTTACCTTCCTATTGCTGATGGTTTATGGTTTTCAGGGAGCATGCACCATCAATCATCTTCATGGATGAAATCGATAGTATCGGGTCTGCTCGTATGGAATCTGGAAGTGGAAATGGTGACAGTGAGGTGCAGCGGACTATGCTTGAGCTTCTCAATCAACTTGACGGATTCGAAGCGTCAAACAAAATCAAGGTACATGTTAAGCTGTGAAGGAGAAAAAAAATCATGAAACTTAAAAGGATGAGTCTGTGGTATCGTAGTCTGAATTCGCAGAACTCATTTATCCTCTCAAATTACTGTTGCAGGTTTTGATGGCAACAAATCGTATTGATATTCTGGATCAAGCTCTTCTCAGGCCTGGAAGGATTGATAGGAAAATTGAATTCCCTAATCCTAATGAAGATGTAATGCTTGTGCTTATTTTGCATATTATGGAGTTATACTAGGTTGTAGAACATGTTTGGCTAATGTATACTTTTAAAATGTGTTGCAGTCACGTTTTGATATCTTGAAGATACACTCGAGGAAAATGAATTTGATGCGTGGAATTGATCTGAAAAAGATTGGAGAGAAGATGAATGGTGCTTCAGGTGCTGAATTGAAGGTAAAGTGTTTTTGTTCTCTCGTTCTCTCTTGCTCTACAATTTGTCTCTGTCTTATGTTTTTGGTTATTACGGTCAGGCTGTATGCACAGAGGCGGGCATGTTTGCGCTGCGGGAGAGGAGAGTACACGTGACACAGGAAGACTTTGAGATGGCGGTAGCGAAGGTTATGAAGAAAGACACAGAGAAGAACATGTCTCTGCGTAAGCTCTGGAAGTAGGAATCTCTCTGTTGCCTTACTCAAGGGAGAGCTACAGATTGATCTCAGACCTGAGAAATTAGGGTTTCTTTACTGTCTGTGGTTCTTTCAGAAACCTTTTAGGTTTGTTTTTTAAGCATTTGAAAACAAAAGTTTTTAGTGCCTAAACACTAGAGGTATATTCAAATGGTGTTAAGCATAACAGTTTCGACTTTTTCGTCGCCAATACAATGATATTATTCAAGAGAGAAAACCCGCCAAAGAGTACAAAAGATGCCATAACATAACAGTTTTGATCTTAACAAGTATACAGTCAGATATAAGAAAGAAAAATTCTCATACTCATTGTATTAGACTAAAGAGTAAACCCCTCTTAAAAGTAGTTTTGATTCTGAGCTTCAGCACCATGACACCGTAATCATCTCTCTCAACACCGGTTTCTCATTATCATCAAACGCACGCTGCAAAAAAAAAAAACAAATTTTGTCTACAATTCACACATGCACTTTCTTGAATTTTAACATGTTTTATGACAAACATTGGTCAATATGGGAAATACTAAATAATAATGGATTTCGAATGTGCATTATATGCCAAAACATGCGTTCCTCCTCTGGATTTTGGCAAAAGATAGGCTTCCAACCCGTGATAGACTCCTAAGGTGGGGTCTAAATGTATCGGACGTCTGTCTTCTTTGTGATTCATCTCCGGAAAGTAGGTACCATATGTTCTTCCAATGTGACTATGCAAAAGAAGTATGGACAACACTATTCTCTCTCAGCAACATTTCGCCTCCTATGATCTTCCTCAACATATCATTGTTTGGATTAAAGCTCCAACTAATGATGTGAAACTCAATGTTATTTGTACACTACTCCTTCATGCCACCGTGTATGAGCTGTGGAGACAGAGATACTCACGGCTGCACTCCTCATGAGAAGAAAATTGGCGGGTTTTGACAGGCGGGAACAGTCCAACATGAACCTGTCCCTGACGAGACGCTCTGCTGATTCGTTTCTCATCCATTGGTTCAGGTCCTTTCATCCTACCCCAAACATTTAATTCACTGCTCTGTTTGTTGTTGATCATTTGGATTAGTTCATATGATGATCATCGTTTGTTTGCTTGATATGGGTTAAAATTTTCATTATTTTCTTTGTAGTAAGAAGCTCTGTAAAGAATGAAATTTGTCAATTTCAGAAAAAATAATGTTGTTTTGTCAATTTGTCAATTTGTCTACACCTTCCAATTTGTCAAAAGTAGTTGTTCAATTGGTCCATCATTTTCTGCATTTTTTATCGGGCTTTTTAGTTTCAGGTTAATGATATAAATTATGCTTTGGGCTTAGTAGGCCCAATAATGTCTGTAAACTGTTTCAGTTTTAGTGGCCGTACGAGTAGTGATAACCGGCGGTTAGTATATATTTAATTAATAAATAATAAATGGCTGTAAATATAAATACTCATCGATCAACATTTTCTAGGGCTAATCCTGATTCCCATTTTCGACGATAGTCTGATTAAGCGTCTCTCGCTTAACTCTTTTCGCCGGCGCTATGGCTTTGAACAATCGGCGAAGAGCGCCGAGACATCTCGCTTTAGGTTTGGCTGATCCTCAAATCGTCGTCCCAGGAACCGCTTACGCTGAAGCCAGTGAAACCAATCGTCGAAGCTTGGTTGGTCGAATTCTTGGCCCTAGAAGACCAGATCTCTACTCGGTGATCCAGACAATCCCTCATGAGTGGAACGCCGACGGATCTCGATCGCGCGGCCGCATTATCGGCGGAGGGAAGTTTCAGTTCGTGTTCGAGAGGGAGCGGGATCTGGAGATGGTTCTTTGGTCCGGTCCTTATACTCATAACGGATGGCTCGTCGTGTTGCAGCAGTGGGAGGACGAACCAGGTCCTGATTTTCTGCAATCGGTGCCTATGTGGGTGAGGATTCGTGGGATCCCGATTCGGTATCTCTGTGAAGGGACGATTCGTGAGATTGTTTCGTCTATGGGTGAGGTAATGGAGATTGATTTAGATGATAAAACCGTAGATTTGCGTTCCGTGCGTGTTCGTGTGAACGTTTCTGTGGATACGAGGCTGTGTTTCAAGAAAGTAGTTAGGTTTGAATCGGGAGAGACTAAGATTGTGAGGCTGCGTTATGAGGACATTGCTTGGAACACAACGAGGTTCAAATTCTGTCGTAATTGTGGGGCTATGAATCATCTCGCCAAGTCTTGTTCACATGTTTGGGTTGATGTTCCTGACCCTAACGAACGCGCTCTTTCCCCACCGCCTCCTGACGCTAGCTGTGATGGCTCTGCTGAGAACAATGGTGAAAGTGGAACTCCTTCGGGTACCTTGAAGGAGAAGCTCGAACCGGCGGATGGATCTGCTGATGCGGTTCAGGACTTACCTGATGGGGATGGTGAGCAGCCGCAGCAGCAACAAGGTCTTGATGGCGTTGAGGGAGCTTACGGTACGCAGGCGCAATCTGAAATGGCTGGAACTTGTTCATCTGATGGGTCTAAAAGGAAGTTTGAAGCAGTGGAGGAGGCTGATGATATTCCGGAAAAGCGAATTCGAGGAAGCTTTGATGCAACAGAGGGTTTGGGGGTTAACCTCAAACCACTTGGAGAGGAATGATCTTATGTAGGTTAGAACTGTCAGGGCTCTACGTCGTAGACATTTTCTTTCCGAAAAGGCATAGTTTTTGTTTTGTTTCAGTAGAAGCGAATGGAACAGAACAGTATGTACAGAAAAGGGTACCACGTAGGTTTTGGGATGGATGCAATGGATGTTTTTAGGTTTGTGGAAAGCGTTTCTAGGTTTTGCAATCGTCATGGTCACAGTGGAGATGAGATCTTAAATGTGGGAAATGCTCGGGATAACCGGTTTGGTGTATGTCGGATTGTCGAGTTAGTGTTTCATTTTGAAACATTTATGGTCTGGTCTTGCTGTTTATCTAAAGTGCTCTTATGACTTAGCCTATGCAAACTTTTTACTTGATGTAAGTAAACAATATTTTAGTAATGAAAGTAGTTTGGTTTGTATCATCTTTTTTTGAAGTTATGACTTTAAATATTACCATTTAGAATCGGAATCATGACTGTCAAGTGTAATGAGAAGTTTACAATAGACATTCAATTGGAGTTTCTGATGATTTATAACATATCAAGGGATAAAACAGAAAGACAAAAGCATATCAAAGGGTTGCGAAATAAAAGTAGTTCCAAAAGAATCAAAACTAGGATTTTGAGTCTAAACAAAACATGAAAATCGATGAAGAATAAATGAGGGATTAAAGAGCGTAAAAGGACCATTTTTTATCTTTGCTTCATTCATTTTTTTTAATTTGCCTTCCCATAAGCAACCATTCTGTTAGGAGGAAGCTTCTTCTCTTCTAGACGCCTTCTTCTCTTTGCCTTTCTCGATAGTTTACTCGTCTCAGCCTCGCCTTCCTCATCTGCTTTCTCTGCTGGCTTCTTCTTCTCTTCAACGTCGTCATTCTTCTTTCTCTTCTTGCTTCTCTTTTTCTCATCATGATTACCATCAATCATCTGCCACAACTCACTGACCTTAAGTTTCTGCTCCTTAACCTTATATCTATTCACCTCCCAATCCTTTTCCATGTAAGGAGCCATCTTCTTCAATGGTACGTACTGGTTCAGCTCTGTGTCGTCTAAGAAGAGTATCTCTTCCGGCTCCAGCCCATAGCTGTTTGGTTGAACTTTCGCAAACTTGAACCTTGTTTTCAAATCTCCAATTGTATCCTCATAGTCTAGCTTGTAGTACTCCTCCATCAAAGCTTCCTTGGCTCTTTGTACAAGAGATGTTTTCCGCTTTCTCTTCCTCTTACCCTCTCTCTCTTCTTCCTCATCTACTTCTTCTTCTTCTTCTTCTTCTTCTTCTTCTTCTTCTCCTTCACCAGCGCCATTCTCCTTATGCTTCAAAACCTTTTCTCTAGCGGCTTTAAAACCATCCCCACCTTGAATCACATCCCAATCCTTTGGAAGTCCAAGCAATTCATCTTCTTTGTCAAAGTCTGGTTTCTCGTTATCATCATCCTCATCACTACACAAACCTGCGTCCTCCGCACCATAGTAATTGTCATCAAACGCAGCTTTCATCATCTTATCATACTCATCGGGATCAAACTCATCGTCAAAGTCTTTGGCATCTAACGGGCATTCCTCTCCTTCCTTGAAACCAGCAACAGAGAGCACCTTCTTCATCTTCTCCTTCATCTCCTTCTTCTTGACATTCTTCAGCCGCTTCAGCTCCTCTTGCCTCTCCATCTCAGCAATCTTCATTCTATCCTCTTTGTTTTTCCTCTGTGCCTTCCTAGAATTGTCCTTCTTCCTCACCGAGCCTTCCACAATCCTAGACTGGCCCATAACTGTCTCCCCTGCATTCTCCTCGTGCCTATACTTACTCTCATACTCTTCTTGAATCTCAACAGCTTCCTCATCTTCATCCAACTGGTCCAACTCTTCTTCGTCAATCATATCCATCTTGCTCTTTCCATCTTTCTCCTTCCACAGCTGTTTCAGTAGGTAATCTCTCAAGAACTTCTTGCCCTCATCAAGTTCAGCTTCTTCACCAAAGTACTCATCCGCTTTCTTCTTCAGCTCCTCGTCTTCTTCCTCCGAATCGTCTCCTTCCTTTACTCTCAACAGATCGTCAGCATCATCATTACTCTCGCTCCCTCCAGCCTCCATAGCATCGCATACAGCTCGCCTCAATTCCTCATTCTGCTCAGCGTAAGTCTGAATCCCCCTCTCCTCATTTTCCTCAACAGAATCTGGACCTTCCTCAAGCAATTGCCTTGCCTGAACGTCTTTCAGATACATCTTCTTCTTCTCCTCCTTCTTCTTCTTTCGATCCTCCTTATTAACCCCATCGCTCAAGCCGGACGCCCTAAACAAAGGGTCCCGTGTCTTAACCTTAACCAACGAATCGATAAACTCTCCGATATCATCATCATCATCATCTGATTCGTCGGATTCTGATTCTGATTCTGATTCGTCGTCGTCGTCGACGATTTCACCTCTCTTCTTCTCCTCCTCGTATCGCCGGAGATCATCCCGCTCCCTGTTGTGAATCAACTTACGACCGTAATCCTCATTGATCTCGAGCGTAACGGTGTCTTTGTTCGGCGGAGAGTCGTCATCGTCATCATCATACAGCTTGGACTTCATATTGGTTCGATCTTCTGGGGGCGACTCGACTGCTGCCTGCTAGGGTTTTGGATCCAAAGAGTTGCCGTCGTTTTTATATATTTATACAGACTAGACCAGACCGGTTAAACTTTACGATTGAACCGGATCATTATTTCATTATACCATACAAAATTCAGCTTAATTGAAACCAATCCTCAATGGACTGGACCGGTTTATCCGGCAACTCATCCCTACTCTCCTATATTTTTCACCAAAAAAAAGCAAACAATAACTCATGAACTAGTGGAAGCCCCTTAGCCACTTGATCAAAAGGTTTTAGAATTATTTGGCGTGATGCTCATAAAACGGTGTTAAAAAGAATAAACTTCAATTAGACCAGTATATGGTTTTATTAATTTCGGAGGATATTTTCCTATAGAAAAAAACCATTCTTTTTTAAGCCCAGATTTTATCTATCAAATTTAGGCTATAACCAAAAAAAAAAAAACACATTTAGTCTTGCCATTAATATAAAAAATATTTCAATTTTTTTTTGTTTTTTTAACAGTTACGAACAAATTATGAGAACAAATAGAAGACACTTAAACAACGGACAATTCTCTCCATTCCATAAAGATTCACAACCACAATGAACGGTTCTGCTTACACCACACTTGAGATTTTCTATAAGCTTGTCTCCATTTGTAGAAATCGTATCTAGGAGTCGATACCCAGACTTTTTGGTATAAAAACATTAATAAATCATTTGGTCAATCACTAAACTAAGTAAGTTTCCATACTTTTATTTTTCTTTGTTATGCGGAGAAACAATATAGAGAAATTGGGCTCCGTAGCCATGAAACCAAAAAAAATTGGCGATCTAACCATGGCACTGTTTTTAAATTTTAAACCCAACTTTGCCCCTACAACTATCTACACTATGCGTATATTTAGACCAGATTCATTGAATATTTTCTCTCTCTCTCTCTCTCGTGATCTTCTTCATGCTTAACCATCTTTCCGACCAAAAGCCCTCCTCTTTCCATTAACAAAAGACCAGTTTACCCTCCATAACACAACTGTCATCAACCAACGCACGCCTCTCGTCGCCGCCTCCGTCATCTTCGATCTCGATGGTCGAGGTCTCTGGTCGACTGCGACAAAGATTACGTCTCCACCACTTACCGACCCACTCGATGCAACTCCGCCGTGTGCTCACGCGTCAGCTCCAATGGCTGCGGCCAATGCTTTTCTCCTCTGGGACATTGCTGTAACAACAACACTTGCAACGCATTTCCAGATAACACAGCCAGTGTTTGAATTATCCAATCAAACAAAAAGTTATATGTACACTTACATATTTATATGATACAATAAATGAGTTACCACGCTAAACAAAAAATTAGATGTAAATCTACATGCTGAATGGTACAATAAATAATTTAACAAGTTACAATAACATATAACTTGTTTTGAAATCACTACATATTAGAACAAGGTTTATGTTCCTACTAAGAACAACATGTAAGTTAAACAGACAATAATTAAGTTACCTTGTTAAAAATAATATTAGAGGTACAATAAATTGTTTAATGTGTTACGGTAAAATATAACTTGTTACGAAATCATCACATCTAGAAAAAAGTTGATGTTCTGACGAAAAAGAACATGAAAGTTAACCGATAACAACTATGTTACCGCGTTAAGCAAAACATTAGCGATAAACCTACATATTTACATGATACAATAACCGTTAACATGTTATTGTATCATGTAACTTGTTACATCAATGTATATGTTACAGCGCTTAGCAAAAATTTATCAATAAACTTACACATTTACATGATACAATAATTGTTAACATGTTATTGTATTATGTAACTTGTTACATCAATGTATATGCATAAGATCTTGGTCTTTATAGCTTAATAAAATTTTGCTAGATTCTCACCGGAATTCACCTAATTTTTTTGCCCAATCTTTCACTGAATTTTCGAGGATCGTCCTAATAAGGTGGAAAAACGGAATCCAAAGGTGCTTTGGATTACAGAATTTGTCTTCGCCGTTGAAGAACCAAAGAAACTATAGATAGAGAAAGAAGAAGAAAAAAAAGTGCAGGAGAAAGATAAAAGAGAAGGAGGAGAAAGATGAGAAAGAGAAGAAATAGAAGAAAAAGAAAAGCGATAGATATTTTGCTGAGTGAGGTCAACCTGAAGGTTAGCTAGTTAATAATTGAGGTATAATGCGAAACAAAAAAAGTAGAGGTAAATTTATATATTTATTTGGTATAATAGATAGTTTAGCATGTATCAAAATATTTTAGCATGTTACAAAATAGTGTAGAATGTCAATTCTAACCGAGTTCAATGTGTCGACTCAGTACGTCCGAGTCAACTCCCCTGAAAACTTTTTCCCGACTCATATCGTTGTTGCCGGATCTTCGCCCGATCGTCACTTTCGCCAGAGCTCTCTTAGATCTTTGTCGGCAAGATAAGGAATGCAATCTTTTTTGTTTTTTTTTGTTTCGTTGGAGAAAAATAAAGAAAAAAGAAAGAGAAAAGAAGAAGGAAGAAGGAAGAAAGATTTGTGTTATCAGATTCATCAGCACCGACACCCTACACATTCCACAGTAAACCTACAAGATTCTACTAAGATTTGTGTTATCTTTCAGCGATTTACATCGCTAACTCAATGCTGATGTGGCAGGACAATACGGTCTTTTCCATCCTCCCGCGCCACATAATCTCGGGTTGTTTGAAAAGTTTAGTTACATATTTTCTTATTTTGTAGTTAGTTTACCTTATTAACTCTTTATATGTGGTCAACGTTATCAGGAGACTTATCAAACTCGACGGGATTAAATTTTTATCACTGTTGACCAAACATCTGTTTTTTTTTAGCAAAATAAAAATAAAATTCGAGGTTAACTTGATTAACAAAGTAATCGGAATTTTTATTTTAAACAAATTTGGAACTCAAATAAGCGGCTTTTTTCATATAGTATGAGTTTAAACTTGGTTTTATGTCAAAAAGATATACATAAACTAAAAAAAGAACTTCAAAGAAAATTTAGTTCGGTTTTAGTTTCCACTTGTCAGACTCAAAAGGTCAAAAGGCAAACGATTGGCTTAAGCGAGAGTGTAACATAAACTCCAAAAGCAAAAGGAAAACTATACAAACTAGAGTCATTTCTTCTTCGCTCTCTACTGAGTGGTTACACTCTTCGCTAGATTCCTCGGCTGATCAACGTTGTGACCTCTCAGAACAGTCAGATGATAAGCCAATAACTGTCCCACAATAAAACAAAACACCATCACTTATTTACGCGTCAAAAACCCAAAAATCCAAAACAAAAAAAAAACAGATTAGATTGATGTTAGAGATTATATCTAACCTGTAAGGGCACTATATTAACAACAGGTTGTAAACAATCTTCCACTTGAGGAACTTCGATTGCTCGACAAGATCCGCTCGAGCTCACAGACGCAGCATCGCCTTTTGAGCACATCACTATTAATCTCCCTTTGCGTGCGTGAAGCTGCTGAATCACGGATTGTTGTTTGCTGAAACAAGCATCACGAGTGGCGATCACAGCGATGGGGAGATTCTCATCTACCAAAGCTAAAGGCCCGTGTTTCATTTCTCCTGCAAGTATTCCTTCGCTGTGCATAAGCGATACTTCTTTTACTTTCAATGCTCCTTCTAAAGCTGTTGCATAGTTGTATCCTCTGCCAAACACAAGCAGTGACTGCTCGTCTATCAACTGTTGCGCAAGATCCTTCATTTCCTCGTCTAGCTTTAGTACTTCCCTAACCTTATCTGCAATCAAATATGATATATACATTTTCTTAGAAAGAGTCTTAAGAAGAAGCACCATTGTTAACATTTTACTCAACTTACTCGGCAAATCAAGTAGCCCATCAATTATAGCTTCCCGTCTAGTTTGGCTGGAGATTGTGTCACTTCCGATTGCTAAAGCTAGCATTACCATTACCACAATCTGACTCGTGTATGCCTGATAAATGTTTGGGAAATCACAAGTTGTTTTAAAACTTCAATTCTGGAAAGATAAATATATTCAGAGATATCATGAAATTTCTCTGAAAGCTATCTATTACCTTTGTACTTGCCACACCAATCTCAGCTCCTGCGTTAATATGGACACCACAGTGTGTTTTTCTAGCTATCGAGCTCCCAACGGTGTTAGTTATGCCAACACATAATGCACCATTTTCGCGAGCATAATCCAAAGCAAGTAATGTGTCTGCAGTTTCACCAGACTGACTCACAAATACCGCGGTATCCTCTCTGTATATTGGACCTTGCCGGTCCCAGAGATCACTAGCAATCTCCATGCTGACTGGTATACCTATGGAAAGACCAAAAGTTAGCAGAGTCAATCCGTAATCAAGATAACACATGATTATAGTAGAGCAATTACCAGAGAGTTCTTCAAGGATAGGTCTTGATGCAAGAGCGGCGTTGTAGCTTGTCCCACACCCGATAAAAACTATACGCCGGCTGCGCCTTATGGTCTTTAGGTGATCTTTCAACCCACCTAAGAGGACTGTTTTCGGTTTGCGTGAACCACCGCGTATAAGGCGGCCTCTCATTGTAGTCGTCAAAGATTCCGGCTGCTCGTGGATTTCTTTTTGCATGTAGTGATCATATTTTCCCTTGTTTATTTGCTCCACCTCCATCTCTAGAACAGATAACGCACGTTCCACTGAAGCAGGTCTAGATAAACCATTACGCCTTCCCCTCTCGTTTTCAAACTTAAGTATTGACACGCCTCCATCCTGTTAATCAAAGTAGAAGTGGTGAGCACATATCTAGTGAATCTGCATAGGTTACATAATAATGAACCACTTCATATCTCCTGAAGGACAAATATTCCTCCAAATTGGACAATATTAATAACATATGGTTATAGGCCATGATTTTTATTACATGTTTCAGTTGCTACTTGTGTATGTTGCACATATTCTTAGTGATCAGTCAATCAGATTCGTTAGTCATATGCTAGAATTCAACATTCATACTTAAAATTTGGCAGGGAATGAATACACGCTGAATAAAATAAAACTGAATGATTGTTATACCTTGAGATGAACAACTTCGCCATCTTCAATCACCAAAACTTTCTTTGTATGCTCAACAAGAGCGTGCGGGTCACTTGATAGGAAAAATTCCTTTGGATGCTCATTCTTGGAAAGAAAGTGGGCATCCTTGAAAACATGATTGTTGTTCTTGTCTTGATCTAGCTCCTACGAAAGCACGCAAAAGTGAGGTATACCTCAGTTGCTTAGGTAATTGAACTACTCGGAAATGTTTTGCTTCTGTTGATGGAAAAGGGGGTGAAAAGACAAAAACTATCATCAATATTGTTATCTAGTTTGAATCTTATGTATGCAAAAGTAGGACCCAGGTGAAGCAACTCTGCTCCTATGTGCTAAGAGAAGAATACCCTCGGAACAGAGATATGAGATTCTGCCTTTGTATACACAACAACAACAAGGTCAAGAAAACTTTCATAAGTATATTTATATCTCCCTTGCATATTAGATTTCCATGTTTCTCCTACAAGCTGTTCTTATGTTACAGAGCTTGATACAAACAATCTAAGAGAAAAGCTCAAGTTACATTTCGATCAAGCAAAATGAAACAGCCTCGTGATTCTAGTGGCTGAGAGTTACTTACTTTAACGCCTAAAAGCAATGGGCTGCCACGCTTGCACGCAATCAACTCATTCGGATAATGCCAGCTTTTAAATATAAGAGCATAAGCTCCCTCGAGATGTCTCATCACTTCAAAGACAACTTCACAAAAACTTACGGTCTGTTCACCTACAAAGCATAGGAAACAGATGTACCGGTGAAAATGTGCATGCTAGCTAAATCGAAACAAAACTACTTGAAATCATCTCACTGGATCTACAACTAACATCTCCCAAAAACATTTAACCAAACTTCTTTCAACTTCATATAATTTCATATACAATATGGACATAGCAGTAGGAAAAAACCTATAAGCAATTCTCACCTACAGAAGCATTACCTTCTTCATTTGCTTTGTCAAAAACAAATTTTGCAAGCTTGGGAATGACTTCAGTGTCAGTATCCGATTCAAAAGTAAATCCATGCCTGACTAACGTTTGTTTAAGCACCTAACCCAAGAAGATAAATAATCAAATCAAGAGCATATAACTCTCTTATACATAAAAGAACAGAAGAAGAAACCTCATAGTTAGTGATAACGCCATTGTGAACAACCAAAAAATCATCTCCAGGACCAGAAGACTGAGGATGACTGTTCCTCGGAGCTGGTTCACCATGAGTTGCCCACCTGGTGTGTGCAATTCCAGCATGGACATAGAAAACCTCGTCCAGGTTCAAATCAATATTCGTAATCTCTGCAATTTGAAAGAACACAAATCATCACAACGACGACAAAACCTTCGAGAGGTCGAAAACTTGAAATGGAAAAATCGAAGATCCAGAGAAGGGAGAGAGGGAAAGTGACCTTCGTTGACGGAATTGACGAGTGATTCGATGTTCCCAGCCTGACGAAACACGAGCGGAGGAGAAGAGCTCGGGCACTTTTGGTTTGGGTGGCGAGAGAGCGAATCGTCGATGGCGATTCCAGCAGAATCGTAGCCTCTGTACTCGAGACGACGGAGGCCATTGAAGAGAACCTCGAGAATGTATCGTCTCTCTTTGTTCGCGTGGAAATTCAGATACGCGAAGATCCCACACATTCTTGTGTAATTTCTCTGTCTCTCTGATCTCTTTCAAAAAAAAAAGTCAAGTTTCGTGGAAGAATGAGAGGGAAGAAGAAGAAAAGGAACGATGAGATTTCTAGTTTTGACTCAGATTTGGGTTTGAATTGTGAATAGGATGCACGAGTTTGGATATTTTCGTCTATCAAACTTGTGTCAGGAATAATGACGTGGCTGTAGCTGATTGGATAGAGAGCGAGTCTAGGCCTGGCTCGTGGCGCCGTGGTCGCTGGTCACGTGTGATGTTTAGGAGGATTTAATAGTTTGTATATTTTAATTATTTTTAATTTTATTTAACTTTTAATTTTAAAATACGTTAAAGATAGAGAAAATTTGGAAAATTTTATTTAATTTCTAATTTTTATTTATTAAAAAATGGAATTTATAATTAAATTTGGTCAAAAAAAATTTCTTACATATATAAAAGTGTAGTTTTCAAAAAAAATTAAAAACAGTGTATTTTTCAAATTCAAAATCCTAAATAGGTATTTTGCCAATTATCCCAGATAAATATCTCTTTTTCATACTTTTGTTAAAGAATTGGCCTTGATTAATGTCCAAAAAAAAGTGGCCTTGATGTATGGAGAATTAGGCTTCACACAAGACATAATTAAATCGAGGTTGTGACTCTAAGATTATATTGTATGTGTTTTTTTTTTTTTAAACTTTATACCATGAATCATGCGATGGTTTACTATATATCATGTTTTGAAGTAAAAAATGAACACAAATTACTCAAAAATTGGATAAGTGAATCAAAATAAATATGTGTTTATTCGATTTGACATAGAAATATATATCTAATAAAATGTAAATTATGCATATCCATTAAAAAAAATATTCCGTTTTAAAAAAAAATATCAAAACATGCCATATGCAGATAAAGAATCTATATTTTAAAATTGTGAGTTTGAATCTTTTTTTTTTTTAAGATTGAAAGCAATTTAGAGGAAATGGGTTAAATATATATAGCAATAAAAGAAAATAAAAGAAAAAGTAAATAAGAGGTCATCTACTCTTTTTATTAGACACGTGTAAAGTATATTAGCATATATTACATAAAATATATAGAAATAGCATAGCCAATTTCTTTTCTTGTCATTTACTTAATTTCCACCACTTTTTTATCATTTCACAACTGCAAATAAGTGGCTTCTCATAAGCACAAACAGAAGAAGAAGAAAAAAGAGATGGCTACAACTCTCTGTCGGATCCGATGGTAAGAGACTAAGAGATCAATTAAAACACTCTTGTTGACTTAAAAGCACATTTTCATTTTGGTGTTTTTTTTTTGGGGGGTTCGTTGATGCAATTGCAGGTGGGAATCAGTGTTCTACTCTCTATTGGTTCATGCCTTGATCATCACGGCAACTGTGGTATTGCCGTTAAAATATGTGGTTGGTACTAAGCACGACCTACCACCACTATTTTTCTTAGTCTATCTACTCAGTTTTCTGTACGTGAGCTTCATCATATTGGCATGCATTTGCCTAATCGGAGCAAAAGTCGACGAAGTTGAATACCGACACATGTGTTTATTTGCTGGTTTGTTTATTGGACGCGTGAACCATATCATCGGCAGTTCCATACCAATCCTCATGGTCTATCTTTTTGTTTCTCTATCCCTTTCTCTCACTCTTGCTATGATATGTGTTCTTTGGTTCGGCTACGTTATAACTCTCGTTCAGACAAATCCACCCACACCGACATCCACATCGACATCGTCTGTTTAGGAGTTTATTGCTTATATTTCAGAACCTCTTTTTAGGTTTCTATCGGCTATTTCTATTTATTTTATATTTTATAACCTAAGTCATGGTTCTCACTGTTTTCCCCCTGATTTTTTAGTATAGTATGAGAGGGGCGAAGGTAGGGTATAAAAAGCGGTGCATGTGCACCGATAATATATGTTTTAGAATTAATGTATTGTTAGCTAATTTTGTATGTGTACTCATTTGATATTTATTAACTTAATATTAGTGTATCGGGTAAAATAATTTTTTGGATCCGACCCTGATAGTATCGTGAAGCAACTAAGCAAGTATGTTCCCATTTATCAAAAGTTCATGTTGCTAATGTAGTTTAGATGTTCTCGTACCAAATGTCATTAGTTCGACCGGAAAAGTATTTCAGAAAAAGTACTTCAGGCAAAGCATATATGTCACATGATTGAGTGACACTTGGGATGAAACTACTATTACATGTTGTGGTTCCGGGTATGGAGGGATTACGGACTTCGACCCAGAACCTGCTAGTAATCCAAAAAAAATAAAAAAATAATGTAGTTTAGATGTTGATAAATTTGTTAATAGCTAGAATCCATTATTAATAATCAATGATAAAAAAAAACAAAACAAAGTGATTGTATTCCCCTTCCTCAATAGAATATCAAATAAATATTATATCTATCGATGAAGAGAATTGGTTAAAATATTTTTTTTTTCTAAAAAAAACTGATTATGAGTCTAAATACTGAATAACTTTATGGGATAATCATGTTTCGATGGATAAAAATACTGATTCAATGTGTAAAACTCATATATTGAATTTATCTTCAATGATACAATGTTATGAACCCTAGTTCAAATCTGAGAGTACCTCACTCTAGATCTTGATCTCCAATAACAAACACATATAGTTTGTTGTAACATTCCACAACAAAGCATAAGCTCCAAATGAAAGCCACACACCCTTATTTATACTAAACTCCAATAGCCAACGTTTCTTTACGATTTTCTTCTCTGTTTCAGCAAATCCAGCTGTGTGCCAACAAAGCAACTTTAACTTCCAGCTCAACAACGACTACTCTGGCTTCTTCTTCAGCTACCTAGCTATGACGTATCAAATACCAACAATGATATTACATATGTCTTTCTAATTGGCTAATCCTTACTCTCTAGACTCTAGTTAACACCAACTGATATTTTCTGTAATTCTTGACTAGATTGCATCATTTTCCCCGAACACAGATGCTTAGTCGATGAGTTGAATTGTCGCATGCTTCTCTTCTCTCCCATTCCTTCTCAATGTGCTCCTAATGTTGCTGAGGACAAAAAAAAGTATTTACAAAACTCATCGTATTTGTTCCAAACGTTTATTTGTATTCACTTGTTTTACTGAAGAAAAAAACACATGAATTTAAAACCGACCAATAGTAGCTAAATATTGCATACATGACACATGTGCCTTTTTCTCTAGCTACCTAATCAAATCCAAAGGTGAAATAAAAGATATAAACGTTTATGAAACTTATTTGGAATCATTGAATCATCTTTGTACTATATATGATCGAATTAAGGCATCCTTATTAGTTCTGCAAAATTTCAGATTTAAGTAAAATGATTAATCTGGTTGCATAAACAAAAAAAAAAAAAAGTAATATGGTTAAGTCTTACGGGAACACTTGGTAACTTTTGACTGAATGAGGGTATTTGGAAGCGTTACGTTTGAATCACTGATGTATGTTATACCTTCTATAATAAGCAAATTAGACCACCTCCATGCAATATTAAAATTAAAAATAAAATAAATATGGGTTTACAGTTTAGAACCGATCCTTAAATAAGGATTTTTAGGATCGGTTCTAAACTCCACATGTCTCTCTGTTATTCGCTGAAGGGAAAAAGAAACGAATTTTTTTATTTTTTTTAGTTTACGCCGCCGCCGACGAGCTAGCTCCGCCGACTCAACCGCACCGCCTATCGACATCCTGCGATCTTCACCCAGATGAGCGCTTCTCCGGTTTATGCCCTTCCTGTCTCTGTGAACGTCTCTCCGTCTTAGATGACAACGTCTCTCCGTCTTAGATGACAACAGGCGACGATGGAGCTCAAAGAGACGAGAAGATGAGACCTTATTGAAGTGGTTTGCTATGCAGGTCCAAACTTCTTATGATGTGGTGTAAGAGACCACCACAGCAAGTATATCTTCTGCAAAGGAGCCTACGAGCCAGGACATTACCATCTGGTCAGTTTGAAGCCATATAAGATAATTTGGATTTGAGGCCTCTGTGTCATGATCATGGATCCCAGGAAGGCGGATAGTGGCATGAGGGGAAGGTGTAGCTCCATTGATGAACCCTAGAAGGCGATCACCATAAAAGAATCTCTCAAACTGGAACTTCCAAAAGAGATAATTTTTCTCAGTCAGGCTGACGGTAACNCCTCTGATTTTCTATCCTCTGTTTTCTCCGCCTTCTCTGTGTTTCATCAATGGAGGCGTCATTGCTTATGAGATTGTGTTGGTGTTCCCCTGCGATTGGGTTCCTCGACCATCGACGCGAGTTATCGACCTCCACACCCATTTGCACTCTTCTTCCTCCTCCAATTTCCAAAGCTGGATCCTTCTCTGTTCGTTGTTCTCTTCCGTCCTCGAAGCCACGCTTCATTCATGCCGTTATGACTCTCGCTGGGTATGAATCAAAACCACCCAAAACCCCCTTTCTTTGTTGAAAGCGATCCCGCAAAATTCTCAATATTTTAGATTCCCATTGCTAAATTAACAAAGCCCGTTGTTCGACTTTGTTAATTTTGTAGCTTAAAGTAGAAACTTTTTTGTTTATATTGAATCAAACCTTCATCGTTGTTGATACGGATCATGTCGTCGGCGCGTGCGAGGCTTGGAAGAGAGGAGTTCACCATTGGAAGAGAGGTTTGTAAGAGGTTCTAAACTTTTTCAATTAATCACAAATTAAACATAAAAAATTGTTAAAAACTCCTAAGAGGAGTTCACTAATGGTGATGCTCTTAGATAGTTGACCAACGTTGTGCGCAAACATAAGTAATATATTTATATTTTGACTGAGAAATTCAATTAGAATATGTAATTAATGATATTTTCAATAGTATCTTACAAATTAAATTGAAGTTTATCTATATATAGTTTTCATATCTATGAGCAATAAAAAGATAATCCTACACTTCATTTCCTTGCGACACGTAAGAAAACTAATTTTGGCATCTGCTTTACTATATGGGATATTATTGGTTATAAATAGATTCAACATTGACATCCCAAATACATCAACAAAAAAAAAATTACGAAAGTAAATGGCTAAGTTCATTGCCGTCTTTATTGTATTTAACTTTTTGTTTGCTACTCAATTTTCCAATGTAAGATTGCAAAAAGATAACTGTTTCCCTTAGATTAATTTGTGAATCGATTAGATTCATATAGTTTATAATTTTTTTTTTCAGGCAAAGGAATTAGAAAATCCATCAGAACCAATCCACACGGTATTCATATAACTTTAAAAATCAATGGAAAACAAATAATATATTAGAAATAAGAGGAATGTATTCATATATGTATCATTTCTTTGCAGGAAGGAGGAGAGGGTTCACTTCGTATTGGAGGTAATATTCCTTGATCAAACTGATAAATATCGAGCAAAGTATTAACGTTCTTTTTTTATCCATTTAACAATGTTATATATTTTTTTTGCGAAAAGTGTCCGGCGGCATGTAATATTCGATGTTCAGCAACATCTCACAAGAGTGCATGTTTGATGTATTGTAACCAATGTTGCAAGAAATGTTTGTGTGTACCATCAGGAACATATGGTAATAAAGAAAAATGTCTTTGCTACAATAATTGGAAGAATAAAGAAGGTGGACCAAAATGTCTTTGATACTCAAAATATAAACTAGAAAAAATGTATTTCTTTTTTGCTTTTTTATGAATTTTATGTATACGCCTTATGGTGATTTTACTAGTTAAAATAAAATAAATAGGGGTTTTATTTTATTTTAGAAATTAACATAGATCTCTATATACATGCAAGAGAATTATTTGAAATTAAATTTGATAAAAACACAAAAAACGAGAAAGATAATTGAAAAATATTATGTGAAAACCAGAGAATAAAAAGTGTTTTTAGTTCAAAAAAAAACTTGTTTAGAAAAGTGGTCAAAATGTTTAAATTTTCTACACCAAGTTTAGGGTTCGATTTTTAGAAAATACATGTTCTGTAAATTAATAGATGCAAAACTCATCGGATATTCCAAAATGTTGTATGTATAGTATAGTTCGTCATGGTCTTGTGTGTTGTGAGAAGAGTTGTCCATCGTGGATGTAGTGCATGTAGAATCGTTCGTCGTTGATTCGTGTGTTGCCAAAAAATTTGCGTCGTGGAGTAATTGTTTGTGAGCTTTTCATCATAAACGCAAGTGTTACTGATAATGAAATTCGATCCATTAATCAACATTTGTAATAGAATTTGATCCATTATCTTTGGTGATGACGTAATAGTATTAAAAACTGACATGTTTTACTGTTGTAAAAAACATTAAGAGAAATGAAGCTTTCCAATATAACCGAACAAATCCAAAATCACATTAGAAAAGAACCAGAAATTACCTAACAGAAGTTACAGCAAACCAAACTGAAATCATATTTAGGTCTCAGTTCGGTGTCAATAATGCAACTCAAACCGAATTTTAAACAAAACCGAAATTACAGCAAACTAAACCGAATTTCCTCTGAAAAAAAATAAAAAAATTCCGAATAACCGAACCAAACCGATAAAGAATCCAGAAATTACGATTATGGAAAAAACTCATATATTCCAACAATCTTCTTCCTTCTCTGGCTTTGGCTTCTGCATCGGAGATCTCTCCGGATCTGCTACGCGGATTTCTCTGCTAAGCTCACCATGACTCATATCCTTGTCCATTCGTTTGAATTTCTCTTGTTCCAATTCGTTTCTTACCTCTCGATTGATTTTTCTTTCTTCCGTAAGCTCTGGATTGTTCGATTGCGCAAACTATCTGCCTTGGAAAGGTTTTGCGTGTTCTACAAGGCTGAAAACGCCTAAAATTTTAGGGTTTCGTTTTGGATCAGCAATTGTTTATTGATTTCTCCGTGTGAATTTGCCTCGAATCTTATGAGGGTCTGTTCTGTTTTTGTTTGATTTATTAATTTCCATTATTTGTGCGAGTTGTCGATCTACATTCAGGTAATGGGCTGCTGCAAGGTGTTGGGCCTAAGTGAAACTGGTGAAGCCCAATCGTAATTAAAGTAGCAGGTGACTCATGGAGAAGAAAACGGTGTCGTCCTAGGAAATGTCTTTGTGCAGTGTATTCTTTTGGTCAAAGAAGGTTGTTACGCAGCGTGAGCTTGGAGAAGCTGAGCTGGACCTGCACATGAGATAAAAGGACGTCACTGAAGGATCTAGAAGATGAGTGACAAGCAGAGCGTGTAGGTGACCTAGAGAGAGAGAATAGGATTAGAGAAAGGACTCATCTTCTTCCTTGATCTCTATCCTTGTGATTCTCTGTTGTAATCTCTAGAGCACTCTCTGGTTTATTGTACTCTAGTGAAAGCCTTGAGAGCTGGCATTAAGCTCTCCAAGACGTACCTTGGCCGGATTTGGCCTTGGGAACTTGTAACTCTCTGTGTCGTTTCCTTACTCTGTTTCCTGCAAACAAAACAAACAAATACAGAGCATTAGAGAAGTACATATGGAATAGATCAAACATACGTGAAGAGCTTAAGCCTGATTATCACTACAAGTGGTATCAGAGCCAGGTTGGAGCAGTCAAAGTGGTTTTTTGGCTTGGTGTTCTACAGATCTACTGGAATCAGAAGACAAAGATTCAGCAGGTAAAAGGATCCTACCTGGTTTCTGAATCTGGAAGTGTTATCTGGTTATTTTCTGGTGTTCTGGGTAATCTGATCTACAATTTGTTGAAGTAATCTGGTGTTCTGGGTTTCTGATCTTCAGTTTATTGGATTTTCTGGTATTCTGGGTATCTGTTTGGTGTTGTTTCTACGTGTGGGTTTTCTGGTATTCTTTCTGTGTGATTTGTGAGTCAGATCTGGGTTAAGAAAGATGGTTGAACTTACACAAGACAGATGGGAGGTAGAGAAGTTCGATGGTGAAGGAGATTACACCATTTGGAAGCATAGAGTTTTGGCTCAGTTGGAGATTCTTGGTCTCGATTCAGTGTTGAAGGTAGATGGTGAAACATCTGAAGCTGGCACTAAGGGAAAGGGTAAACAAGGTGAAGAAGTTAAGCCGGTTGATCCCAAGAGGCTGGAGAAGGATCGCAGAGTTAGGAATTTGCTAAGTATGAGTCTAACGGATATGGTATTGAGGAAAGTTGGCCTGAAGCACAAGACTGCTCAAGACATGTGGGATTCTTTGGAATCACAATATCAGGATAAATCCTTGCCTAACAGATTCTACCTTAAGAAAAGGTTCTATAGCTTCAAGATGGAGGAGGATAAAAATTTAGACAGAAATCTGGATACATTCAACAAGTTAATATCAGATTTGGGGTGTCTAGATGTGGAGTTAAGTGATGAAGATCAAGCTGTTATCCTGCTGAACAGCTTACCTTCACAGTTTGCCCAGCTTGTACATACTCTTAAGTACAGAGGAGGGAAGCAAACTATTACTCTAAAGGAAATTACTACAACAACCTACTCTTTGGAAACAGAACTAAAGCAGAAGGGAGTCTACTTGACGAAATCAAGCAATGAAGGATTATGTGTTCAGTCTAAACCTCAGGCTAACAAGAAATTCAATGCTAAAGGAAAACAGCAAGATAAAGGCAAGTCCAAAGTTAAAAACAAAAGGGCTTGTTGGATTTGTGGAGCTGAGGGGCATTTTAAAAAGGACTGTCCAAGGAAAGGTCAGTCAAGTAGAACAAATGCAGAAGCAAGTATGGGTCAAGCACAACATGACGAGCCTTTAGTTTTAAATGCATCAGAAAGACAGACTCGTGATGGTTGGGTTCTTGATTCTGGGTGTTCCTACCATCTAACTTTCAGGAAGGATCTTATGTTTGACATAGACGAAATTGATGGCGGAAGGATTTTGATGGGAAATGATACTCATTGTGACATTACTGCAATTGCGAAGCTGAAAATTGTTAACTACAACAATACGACTGTTGTTTTAACAAAAGTCAGATACTCAGCTACTGCTAAGAGAAATCTGATTTCACAGGGCCAGCTGGAATCTCAGGGTTGTTGGTTTCAGTCGAAGGATTTCATATTAAAGGTGTTTCTAAAGGACAGATAAGTGCTAGCTGGTGACTACAAAGATACTCTATATATTTTAGATGGGAAACCTGTTGTGGATCAAGTAAATGCAGCGGTTAAGGCAGATAAGACCTCACTATGGCACAGTAGGTTGGGTCATATGAGTGCAAAAGGTTTGCAGGTGTTGGTTAAGAAGGAGTTTATCAAGTCTGAGGAAATTTCAGAATTAAAACACTGCGAGTTTTGCATTGTTGGAAAATTTCATAAGTTATCTTACAAGACAGGAAAGCATACGTCTAAGGAAAGGTTAGAGTATGTGCATTCAGACTTATGGGGTTCTCCAAATGTTACTCCAAGTCTGTCCAAGTGTCAGTATTACATCTCATTCGTGGATGACTTCTCAAAAAAAGTATGGATCTACTTCTTAAGGACTAAGGATGAAGCTTTTGGCAAGTTCATTGAATGGAAAGCTTTTGTTGAAAATCAGAGTGGGTTTAAGCTCAAGGCTTTAAGGACAGATAATGGATTGGAATATGTTAACAAGCTGTTTGATGATCATTGCATGATGCATGGAATTCTAAGACATAAAACCTGTCCTTACACTCCTCAACAAAACGGAGTAGCTGAAAGGTTACACAGAACTGTACTTGAGAAGGTCAGAAGTTTGCTGGGTGAGACAGGATTAGGAGAAGCATTTTGGGCTGAAGCTACATCTACTGTGGTCTACATGATTAACAGGTCACCATCGGTTCTATTAAATTTTGAAGTACCTGAAGAAGTATGGACAAGAAGAAAGCCTGAATATTCTCATATGAGAAGATTCGGATGTTTGGCTTACTTCCATGTTGATCAAGGAAAGCTCAAGCCTAGAGCAAAGAAGGGAGTATTTGTAGGGTATCCTCAAGGTGTTAAAGGGTGCATAATATGGAGCAGTGAAGACAGAAAGTGCATCATCAGCCGTGAGGTTGCTTTCTGTGAAGATGTTGTTTACAAATATTTTGAGAAATTCTTTGAAAAGAACAATCAAATTGATGATCCAAAAGGGAAGAGGAAAGTTTCTTTGGTTCTTCCAGCAACAGAAGAGAGTATTGATTGTGGATGTCAAGGTGGAGAATCTTCATAAACAGGTGGAGTTATTTCTGAGTCTGAAGTGGTAGAGGATTCAGAAGATGAATCTGAATCAGAAACTGAGTAACCGGGAAGCTACAGGTTAGCTCAAGACAGAGAAAGAAGAGTGATCAAACCTCCAAGCAGATTTGATAATTCAGATGTAGCTGCCTATGCACTAATCGTGGCAGAATTGATTGAGGAAGATGAACCAAGATCTTTTCAAGAAGCCATGAAGGGAAAGAATAATAAAGAGTGGAAAGGAGCTACGGATGAGGAGATGGTTTCATTAGACAAGAATCATACATGGAAATTGATTGACAGGCCTGAAGGTGAAAGGATTATTGGATGCAAATGGGTTTTCAAATACAAACCAGGTATTCCAGGGGTTGAAGAACCAAGGTATAAGGCACGTTTGGTGGCTAAGGGTTATTCTCAGATTAAAGGCATTGACTATCATGAGGTGTTTTCTCCTGTGGTTAAACATACAACCATAAGGCTGATGTTATCTGTGGTGGTTAATTTCGATTAAGAGTTAGAGCAATTGGATGTTAAAACTGCTTTTCTACATGGAAACTTGGAAGAAAGAATTCTAATGGATCAACCATAAGGTTATGTCAAGGGTAATAAGGTTTGTCTGCTTCAAAGGTCTTTATATGGGTTAAAACAATCTCCAAGACAGTGGAATTTGAGGTTCGATCAGTTTATGAAGTCACAAGGTTATTCAAGAAGTCAGTTTGATAGCTGCGTGTATTTCAAGAGTTATGGTGATGAAAGTTTTCTGTATCTTCTACTATACGTAGATGATATGTTGGTTGTTGCAAAGGATCTTGTGGAAATTCAAAGACTTAAGGATATTTTAAGTAAAGAGTTTGAGATGAAGGACCTAGGACCTGCAAAGAGGATCCTAGGTATGTACATCATCAGAGACAGAGCAAAAGGTATTCTTATATTATCTCAGGAGGCTTATATTCATAAAGTTTTAAAGAGTTTTGGTATGGATAATTCAAGAACAGTTCAGACACCTATGGGTTGTCATTTCAAGCTATCCAGTACTAAGCATGAAGAGAAAGCAGAAATTGAGCTTGAGATGAGAGGCATACCTTATTCCAGTGCAGTCGGAAGCTTGATGTACGCGATGGTGGGCTCTCGTCCTGACATTGCTCATGCTGTTGGTCTCGTCAATAGGTTCATGAGCTCTCCTAACAAGCAACATTGGGAAGCAGTCAGATGGATACTCAGGTATATCAAAGGAACTTCAGACTTCAAATTAACATTCAAGAAATCAGATAAATTCGAAGTAAAAAGATTCTGTGATAGTGATTATGCATCTAACCTGGATAGAAGACGCTTAATTACTGGGTATTTGTTCCAAGTGGGAGGCAACATAGTGAGCTGGAGATCTGGGCTGCAACGACAGTGGCCTTGTCAACGACAGAGGACGTTTTGCTTTGACAGAGAATACAAGTTCAATTTCCATCTCAATATCCTCCGTAGAGAATACACACAACTCAACTTTCCTGACCTCAAACACAGGCTTAAGTCTGGTTCCTTGCACCGTATGATTGAGTCTAAATGTCAGCAGATCTCAATCTCAAGTTGACAAAAAAATTATCAAACTCGACAAAGCGAAGAATCACGTGGAAGAGAACTGTGTGAGCATTAGAGGGGTCAAAGTTTGATGGAAAGATGAAAATAGAATGGGGAGAAGTAGTGATCAAGAAATAAACGAGCGAGAAATATGTTGATAAGGAAGTGATGGTGTCTGAAGCAAATGGTGTGAAGTTGGACTTAAGGAAATTGGATCGGACACAGGACTGGTCCAAAATTATGAGACGGTCTATGACAAAAAGAAAATGTTTTTGACGTGTCTAATATAACAACTATATATCATATATGTTATGTTTAGATAGATGTTTTTTGACAACTTTCTCTTATGATCAATTAAACAGAAGTACAGAATCATCTTCATCATAGATTAGTACATAATAAGATATGGTTTCTAAAGGTGAATATTTCTAACTCTTGATTTAAGTTGTTTTTTAGCTGTTCATATAATCATCTGCATCATCATCAAGACCCACCCAACTAATGAAAGCAAATAGAATCTCTCTAAAACCCACTTTCCCTTTTCTTCCCCAATCCATTTCTTCTGCACCACACAAAAAAAAAAGAAAAAAAAAGAGGATAGATAGATTCCAATGAGTAATCAATCCATTTCATATGAATAAACGCATAAAGAACAAAAGAAAAAAAAGAGAGAATAAGAGATTGCGCGATTTATATATACCGAATCTCATGTTGGTGACATGTGAAGGAGATCGCTCTAGCGGATAGTCTTCGTTATTCAATGTCTTTATCACATCACCCTTGTTCCCTTTACCATCTTTTTCCAAAAACAGGAACACTTCCACTATCGGATCAAATACAGATTCAACCAACTTCGGACCCATCTCTCTCGATTCCTATAAGAAACACACAACAAAATTTAGTTTCTTTCAATAGCTAAAACATTCAATCTATCTATCATTATTACCACGCTTGAATCAGAGGAAGGTTTTGCTAGAAGATAAATGAGACAGAGAAGGACTATAAACTCATTGAACTGTATCCCTTTACTTCCATCAACATCACACCATCCATATAAACCTTTCACTTTTTCATCGGACAAACTCAGCTTTAGTTCCTCTAAACATTTCTTCAGCTCCTCCATATCGATTGTTCCGTTTCCATCTTTATCTGTGGATTCACCATAATCAAATTGTTTAGAAACTAAAACCGGTGGAATCTTGAAAGCTAAAAAAAGCTCAAGAAAACGTTACCGTAGGATTCGTAAACGCTTCTGATGTTTCTCAATCCTTCTCTTAGCTTTAGAAACTTCATGATTATTGAATCCATGGACTTTAAAATCCGGTGTCCCGGATGATTTCTCCGGCTCTCCACCATTTTCCGTTCAAGCTTCGCGTCCAGCTCAGCATACTTCTTGTTCTTCTCCGAGTTAACACAGCAGCAGAGCATGCTCCCTACGCGGTTTTTGTGTTTCGAAAGTTAAGTATTAAACCAAAGAAACTGAGAAAAATTTGATAGAAATCACGAAAAAATAAGAAATATTTTTGATGGTTGTTGTGACAGATGAATGAGCGGTACAAGGCGTAGCGGATTAAGTAAAGCATAAAGAGTCATGAAGAAAGGCATTACGAATAGTAGCGAAGTGAAAGGCTCAAACTTTGGTGGCACTTTCATCATTTCAATGTTTTAAAAAAAAAATATTATTGTCTATATCTTTTTTTTTTTGTTTCTTTATTGGTTCTGCCTTCAACCGCTTTCAGCTGAATACAAGAAATATTAGGTTAAAGTATTAACATCAAATACATGAGTAGGGTAAGATGAAATTCTGATGACAAGTTTTGTATCTTAATCATATTCCAAATCTATCTTTTTTTTTTCTTTTTATAACAAAGGAGTAATCCGGGCTTTTTACCACCCGATTAATCCTATAGATAAGTGATACCGTCGACTAGCCCATTCATCGTGTTTTCAAATGGGCCTAAAACATGACACCTTCTTCGACTGGCCAAATGAGAGTGGTTAGATAATTCCGCGCTTGCGGGGAATCGATCTCTGGCCTAGACCAACATGACAACTCCTCTACAAATGGGAACCACTAGCCCACCACCACTTGGTTATCCCAAATCTATCTTCGATTTATGAATTTAAGAACACGAGAATTGATCCACAACATCCACTTTGAAGAATCGGAAAACACCTCCGATGTGATTTACAATATGAAGATCACTCACGCCTCCGATAAGAATTAGCAAGAGACGACTTCAAAGTTCAAAATTCTTTTAAGAGACGACAATCACTCGGATCTTTTTCCAAGGCCGGCCCTAAGTCCAAGCAAAACAAGCATGAGCTTGCGGCCCTAGTTTTTATATAAAATTTTTGGCCCTCAAAATTTTAAAAGCCTTCTTAGTCTAGTGGTAAAGTGTATGTGCTTAATACTACATATTCATGAGTTCGATTCTCATGAAACATTTTTGTTTCTTCAATAAACCAACTAAAACCGAAAATTATTAAACGTAAACCAATATAAACCAATATTAATTATAAATCAAGTCAATACAATTAAACAATTAATATAACTTCTTCTTCTTCTCTCCGTCTTTGACTTTTTTTTGTTTCTTCTTCCTGGTATGTCGATTCTCAATCTCTTACTTCTTATTTTCTCCATAAATTTCATTTTTTTAAATGATTTGAGTGATTAATTGGTTTTGTTTGATTGAAGTTATGGATTTATACAATCACTGGGTTCTTATCTTATTAGATTAAAATAATAGAATTCAATTGTTATTTAGAATCTGGGTTATTGCCATGGTAATTAGAGTCTTTTTTTGTAATTGTGTTGTATCAATTTATCAAACTCCACCGTTGCTCTTCAAATTGGCATTGTGTGGTATATAACCATCGTGTGACTCATCTACTAATCATCTTTACTTTTTTCAACTTCTTTATTCATTGTGATTTGTGACTCATATATTTAACAAATATTTTAATTGCACATAAACATGTCTTCGAAACGAATAAAAAAAGTGAAGGGTGGTGCAAAAAAATAAAGGGACATGAAAAGACAAGAAGAACCGACAAAATCATTAGCTAATTCGATGTTGAAGTACGTGACAAGATCTGAAACTCCTAAAATTGATGAAGTTTTAGAAGATGAGATCGTGAAGAGAATGAGAATGGGAATGTGAATGAGAATGAAAATGAGGATGTGAATGAAAATGAAGATGACTTCTTTTAAAAAAAAAAAAAAAATTATAAAACAGCATATTTTTTTCTATAGCTTGCGGCCTTTAAAAATTCAGGCTGGTTCTGTTTTTATTTATTTATATTATTCTCATTTCTCCAACTCTTTAGGACTACTTCAGACTTTTCATATCAAAACTCTCAGCTTCACTTACTGGTCAATTAATTTTTATTAGTAACTCAAAGTCATCTCTCTGCACGCACATGGCTCGAGACGTTTTTACATGAATGGTCGAAGTTGTAACTTGTAAATCTCTCTCTCACATTGATGGAGTAGCGGAAGCTAATATACAAACACGAAGCGTAAGAACGATTAGGTCTTTAGCGTTGAGTTCAGGTATTCGATAACGTCAATAGGTTTCGAGAGTTCTCTTCTCAGGGCTTTGTACAAGAAAGCTCTTTGGAAAACTTAAGTTTCCTCTTTTTGTTTTTTTTATAGATTTATCAAAAACAAGGTTGAATGAAAAAACAAAGCCATGAATCTTTAAGGCTACTACGAATCCTATCAAGAAAAAGGAAACTTAACACCAACAGAAATAAATATAGTAGAAACTTTATAAATTAATATTCGATAAATTAATAATTTTTTCCGGTCATGAGTTGTGTCGGTTCAAAATATGACACAATTCAATAAGATAATAATATAAACAAAACCCCTATGTAAATATATGGTTCCATTAATATCATAAATTAATAATTTTTATATAAAAACTTATACAAAGATATAATTAAGATAAAATACTAAAATATAAATCTAATGTTGTTTGTTTTTTTCTTAAAAATGAAATATGTTTGGAGTTCATCTTTATTTTTTTTTATTGCATCGAAAACTCTTGTTGTCTTCTCGAACTGTATCCAAAATTGTATATAGTACTAGACGCAACAAATGTTTTTTACGCGTAACTGCTTCCCAATGGATCATATCATCTTCAATATCATCATCAACATGGTTAGTGGCCACAATTTCTTCTAAACTAGAGAAATTTGGTGATATTTTTATTGAAAGAAAACTTCTTATTTAAAATAAAGGGAAGTTTTAGAAGATTATGAACTTAAAAAAAATGTTTAAAATTAATAATTATTCTATAATTTTTTAGTCGAAACCGATAAATTAATAACTCTAAAAATTAATAAAATATCAAAGCCCCAACATTATTAATTTATAGAGTTTCTACTGAGAAAAATAAAATGAAGGAAAAGACATAACTTAGAAAACACTTTAAAACACCCGCAGACCTAGGGTCGATACATGAATTTCTATTTGGATCAAAAAAAAAAAAAATATATTTTTAAATATCCTTAATATAAATATAGAACATTATCAAAAAAGCATCGATTTAAAAAAATATCCTTAATATTAATATAGAACATCATCAAAAAGCATCGAAATTAAAATTATGACTTAAAATATGTACTTACTTGATTGAAGAAGATACGAAAAAAGAAAAAAAGAAAAAAAGAAAAAAGTGAAGAGGCGTCATGTTAGAGTTGACAAAAGAGAACGTTATCTCTATTGGGTTGTTTGTTTGTAAATAACAAAATTATGTTTAATTGTTTTCAACTTTTTTAAGATTAATAAAAAGGTTAAAAATTCAAACGAGTTTCTCTAAGTGTGTTGTATGGAAGAGACCCAATTACAATATGGGGAGAGGTTTATAATTTGTTTTGTGAGGTCAAAATAAACAAATTGGATTGGGAAAATAATTTATTTAATGGGGTCAATGGAAAATTGGGACCGTTGTCATTGTTAACAAATCCAAAGACATTGCAAAGAAATTTCAATTTTATTGGTTGTCATATGAACCCTTGTTTCTCTTACTAGGTCCGCCATTGAAAACACCAACACCAATGACGTGTTCTTAGTAATTAGATAAGGATGCTCTGCATCACACATCAAGCTTAAACAAATCCTATTGTGTTTCTGATCTCTTTCTTCCACTTGGTAAGATTTGTGAAGTGGGTTTATATTGGGTAACATTATGATTGGGTCTATTGGACTTATTATTTGTATAATTTAGGGTTTTGATTAATCATTGTATATAAAGTAGCTTCTTTTTGTAAAGAAATTATTGAGAAATAATACAGAAATTCATGATCTTTCATGGTATCAGAGCTATGGTAATTGAATTTGATGGTGACATATTTGTGAGGGTGGAGAGCAAGAGGGAAGACACATTAGCAGACAACGTTGTGTCGTCTTACGTTCTGTCCGTGAAGGATAGCCCAAAAAATGTAATTGAACGAGTGGATAGTGTCAATTCTGTGGATTGTAAAAGAAAACAGATTATATATTTAAATCGAGAAGAAGAAAACAGTGGGAACGCAATTAAATTTACGAACCAAGGTACAATGTGTTCTTATTGTTTGAAGTATGGACATGATGTTCGATCATGCTTTAAGATATATGGATATCCCGATTGGTGGCTAGAAAAGTATAGAGAAAACACATGAGTTTGGGAAGATAATCAGAGATCTCAGATAAATCAGGGTTACGATAGTAGAAGCTATGTGAATTCTGTGGTTGCACATGCGAATAGTATGTCACACAGAGAAGTATTGCAGGCTGATAGAGAAGCTAAGAGAACGCTGACAAAGGATCAATGGGAAAAGGTTTTGCGAATGCTTGAAGCAAAAACAATGGGAACGCAATTAAATTTACGAATCAAGGTACAATGTGTTCTTATTGTTTGAAGTATGGACATGATGTTCGATCATGCTTTAAGATATATGGATATCCCGATTGGTGGCTAGAAAAGTATAGAGAAAACACAGGAGTATGGGAAGATCAGAGATCTCAGATAAATCAGGGTTACGATAATAGAAGCTATGTGAATTATGTGGTTGTACAGGCGAATAGTGTGTCACACATAGAAGTATTGTAGGCTGATAGAGAAGCCAAAAGAACGCTGACGAAGGATCAGTGGGAAAAGGTTTTGCGAATGCTTGAAGCAAAAATAGGTGCATCACAGACAGGAGCTGCGGTTGCACAGGCGAATAGTGTGTCACACAAAGAAGTATTGCAGGTTGATAGACGAGCCATGGCGGGGCTGACGAAGGATCAGTGGCAAAGGTTTGTGCGAATGCTTGAAGCAAAAATACAATCTGCTAATAGTGTAAGGAATAAGAGTATACAGAAGAGTGGATAGTTGATAGTTGTGCATCACATCATATGACCATAAATTAATACTCGATAAATTAATAAACACCATAAATTAATAATTTTTTCCGGTTCTGAGTTGAGCCGGTTCAAAATATGACACAATTCGATAAGATAATAAAATAATAATATTAACAAAACCCCTATGTAAATATATTGTCCCATTAATATCATAAATTAATTATTAATGGGATTGGTTCCGGTTTCGGGTCGGTTTGGTTCCAAGATTTAAGAATCGGAAATACCCGAAATTTTTCGGATCTTAATCGGTTTCGGGTATTTATTACCTGTAATGCCTAAAATATACTCAAAAATCCAAAAATATACCAAAAAACCCAAAAATATACTCGAAAACCCAAAAAAAATTAAGGAAAATATAACCAAAATACCAAAAATATACCCGAAAACCCAAAATTATATCTGAAAACCTGAAAATATACCCGAAAACCCAAAAAACTAAAGAAAATATACCCATAATACCGAAAATATACCCCAAAACCTGATATCTATTTTATAATTTTTGGTATATAATTATATTTTGGGTAATTCAGGTACCCAAAATGCTTTCGGTTCGGTTCCGATATTACCTGATACCCACGGGTATCAATGAGTAGGATCCAAGGGGTATTTTAGCAATTTCGGATCGGTTCCGGTTCGGCTATTTCAGGTCGGTTCCGGTTCGGCTATTTCGGTTCTGATTTTTATGCCCATGCCTAATCAACATGGTTAGTGGCCACAATTTCTTCTAAACTAGAGAAATTTGGTGATATATTGATATATCATGGTTTTTACCCCTTTTTGACCATGATATAGGTAGCCCTGTCAAGCGGGCGGACCCGCCCCGTATAGCCCGCCCCGCATAGCCCGGTACCAAAATCTGAGCGACCCGCACCCGCCCCGCATAAGAATCGGGCCTAAACGTTTGACCTGCGACCGCCCCGCATTAACCCGCGAACCCCGCGGGCATCCCTTAACCCGCAAAAAACAACATGATAATAGCTTTTCTCTTCTTTTTCCAGAATTTCTCTTTGAAATTTAAGGTTGGAACAACAAAAACCATACTTTCAAATATAAATTTCTCTTCTGTTTACATTATCTTTGATAACTGAACAAAAAAAAGAGAAGAACACTTACCAACTTACCATCATTTCCAACAACGCTTAGTAACTAGGCTTCATGACTCTTTAAACAGTCAAATTCCATCTCCTTCTCCATTTTTTGAGCTACATTCTCCTTCTTCCTCATCATATCCATCATTCTCTACATCACCATTGTCATATGCATAGAAGCCACGTATCCAATTGCGAGCACAAAGTAATGCTTGGACATTCTTTGGAAGAAGACAACTTCTATATTTGCTTAGAACACGAGCCCCAATACTAAAAGAGGATTCAGATGCTACCGTCGTGATAGGAATACTTAGAAGATCACAAGCCATAGTAGCTAAATCTCCAAATCGAAGAGCATTGTCTTTCCAATAATCCAGCACATTTAGACTTGCAAACATCTCCACGTCTACCAGTGGCTCTTCTAAATACATATCCAACGATGATTTTCCACTTGCACTAACATTCTTTTTGCGAAAACTGTTAAAGTCCTATAAAAACAGAGGAATACAAACATAAACAATAATTAGCAAAGACATGTATAAACATCAGCAGACATGTATAAACATCAGCAATACTTACATTATAATTGATGAAACTTTTTTTTTCTCTTTGAGAAGAAGAGTCGTAGGCTTTTTGTATGTTTTGTTGAGATGATGAAGAGCTTGCGGTTGTTGGCTTTGGAGTGCTCTTATATTCCTCAAAGAGAAGCTTCAACTTAATTCTAACATTTTCAACCTTCTGCTCACAAGTACTCTCGTCTAGATTAAAGAAACAATACTCCAACAAAGACAATTTCAATCTAGGATCAAATACAGCAGCCATTGCAAGTATTTCACTGTAATCATGCCAATACTTATCAAACTGAGCCCCCATATCCTTAACCATTTCACTAATAACTGGTTCTACATTATCCTCATGTAGTTTCAACCAATACTCAATGCGGTAAACTTGCCAAAAATACAAATTTGAGGTTGGATAGGTGGAACCAGAGATGAGATTGGTTATCTCATCGAAGGGTTGCAACAACTCACAAATCTGTATTCCAAGATCCCATTCTGCTTTTGTGGGAAGAAACTTGTAGTTTCGATCCATACCTTGATAACTATCAAATGCAGAACGGTACTTAATAGCTCTATCAAGCATTTTAAATGTTGAATTCCATCGAGTTGGCACATCCATTGCTAACCCAGCCCGTAAATGAATACCAACAGATTCAACACATTTAGCAAACAACTTTCTCCGAGACTCTGAAGCTTGAACAAACTTAATGCTCTCTCGAATTTTATATAGTGAATTACCTATCACTTTCAGCCCTTTTTGAACTATAAGATTGAGGACATGGGCAGAACATCTAATATGGAAGAATTCTCCATTACACATCAAATCTTTTTGTATGACCAGCTGTTTTCTAAGGATGTTTTGCATCACATCATTGTTGGTAGCATTATCTAGTGTAATGGAGAAGACTTTTCTCTCTATTCCCCACTCTTTCCACAACTCGCCTATCTTCATAGCTAAATCTAATCCAGTATGTGGAGGAGGCAATGTGCAAAACGACAAGATTTTATTCTTTAACTGCCAATTTTTGTCCACATAGTGAGCTGTTAAACAAATATAGCCTTCAACCGTGACTGCAGTCCAAAGATCAGATGTGAAAGATATTCTACCCGGAATTTCAGACAATTCAATCATCAACTTAGCTTTCTCAATCTGATAAAACTTATAAACATCAGATGCTGCCGTATTCCTACTAATGAACTTCACATCAGCGTTTAAATAGCTCCATAACATCCTAACTCGATCATATTCAACAAAGGAGAATGGCAAATCATGTTCAATTATACACTTTGATACCATTCCACGGAAAACACTTTGATCAATCTTCTTAGACTGAAGTTTTCCCTCAAAATTAACAATCATATTACCAATATCACCACTCCTAGGCGTTCTAAGGCAAGCAAGCATGTGTCGGTTCAGAGAAGTAGTTCCTGACTTATGCGAATCATATGCATAGTCTTTGATGCAATGGTTACACTTAGCTCTAACCTCAGAAACACCAAGATAATTTACCTTGTTTATCACTGTAAAGTTGTCCCAGGCATTTGAACTCTTATTCCTCTGCCTCTTTGCCTTAGGTTCTGATCCTATTGTTGCCGTCGGACTTTCAGTATCATCTGGAGGTGGTATGGTTGATCCTTCGCTAGGATTCCTATTCGTATGTGCTTCATCACTTGGGATATGAGATTCCATTTGAAATAGCCTGAAACAATGAGTGGATCGGAGACTTTGTTACTTGTTAGGCGACGGCGGCATATACAAAGAGAAAATTAGGGTTATTACTGATGAGTGATGACTGGTTTATGGCTTTATGCCACTTGTTTTTCATGTTCGAATAACGTCATATATACTAAGACTATGAAACAATTTTAATTATTGTTAGGCTTGAACATATATGGACTTTGTTTAAAATTAGGCCCAGTTTTGGTTATATTTCTTACTAATTTAGTATCCCACATCGAGTAAGTTATTAGAAGGCTTCTTCTTTATATATGGTGAGAAAGTATGAAAGATCATGACTTGGTTTGCTTACGCGGATATACGCAACCCCGCGGGGTTTAACCAGCAAACCCCGCGGGGTTTAACCCGCAAACCCGCCAAAAATTATACCCCGCCCCGCGAAACCCGCTTTTTAGCGGTTTTTAATTTATTGACCCGCACCCGCCCTGTATCGGGTTAATGGGGTGGGGCCCGCGGGTTTAGGTCCAAAATGACAGGGATAGATATAGGTATTGTTTTTAGAGTCTTTCTAGTGTTTTTGTAGTTTTTTAGTGTCTTTTCAAGTTTTAGGTACGTTTGGAGCTTAATTGGAGATATTGAAGCATTCTGGAGTTTTTTGGAGCAAAACAGAGATCGTGTAGCTGGGACAGCCGATTTGAAGCCCTTGTATCGACCGACACCACCTGGTGTCGATCGATACTGACACCATGAAGGAAGGAACGTGACTCACTGCCCGTGTATCGATCGATACCACTTATGGTATCGGTCGATACCGTCGTCCATGGAAAAGGAAACGCGACTTTTTACAAATCTGAAGAATCTGCACCTTGCGCCAGAAATCTTTATTATTTACAAGAAGCCACAAAACATGTTTTAACATATAATTAGGGTTTCTAGCCACTTTTGAGATTAAGCTTTACTTTATTCTTCATACTTTCAGAGAGATTTGTTCCAGGGTTTTTAGATAGACAATTCTGAACCCCTTGTTTCTTATTGATTTCTTTTATGCAATTCTATTCATCTATGATTTCTGTTCCATTGATCATGTCTGAGTAGATCTCCCTTTAGGTTTAGGGTTTTCTCATAAAGGATTTCATTGAGTGCTGGTAATTGATTAGTTAGGATTCATAATCTGAATTAGTTTTTCACCATATGTTGTTATCAAAGCTAATTCTAGGTTGACGAATCTGGAACTTAGATCTTAGGTTAATCGATTAGGCACGAAAGTGAAATCGATAATCTGACAAAACCTAGGGTGAGCAAAATAACTATCTGCAAAGAAATTTGGTTTAGTTGTTTTGTGAATATATCGAACCTGGACTTAGTGCTGGTTTAGTCTTTAGGATTTGCAAAGAAATTTAGGATTTTAGGATTTAGACTTAGATAATTCTCGCAACGAAAGTTGGTTAATTATAACTTAGTGATTTGAGTTCAAGAACCGCGCTTAATCTGAATCCATATTAATTGGTTATTCTGCATTCTCTGATTTCCTGAGAAATACCCTGAACCTATCTTGCCTCCATTGAATTACAACTCTTTTAATTTCGTTTATCGCTTTCTGTTTCATTGATTTACTTAGCTTAATTCAACACTAAATAATCTACTGTGTGATTCTTGAGTCTCTGTGGTTCGATCTCTAATATACTGCAACTACAACTGTTTGTACTTTAGGGTATTACATTTGAGCTTATCATATATATATATATATATATATATTTTTTTTTTTTTTAACATCTAACTTTATTTATATGAAAATCCACTTACATAAAACAACAATACATAAAAATAAACATACAAAGCAATAGAACAATATAATTGAATTTTGACAATTTTTCCGAGTTTTCTTCGCTGAGAAAATGTCCATCCTTCCTTTCTTTAGAATCGCAATTGATCTGATGCGATTTTCTTTGACTATGATCCATATTTTCTCATGTTGTATGTCATTGACACATTTCCAAGTAAGAACTAAAGATATTTTTCGAAAAGAAACCCAATTTATTGATTCTTTCGATAGAAAAAGACTGGAAATTGCCAATTTTCAACGACTGTACGAATGTCACGATACCACAAGGAGGTTGCATTTACCGCTCGTAAACCTCGTCCCTTCCATGGTGGTTTCCATGGGGTTGTTCCCATAATAATGCTATACCCAGCAAAGCAAAATAATCGGAAAAAAATCGAACAAAATCTAAAATTCGCCGAATCTTACAAGGTTTTATTCCTTCAACCGGCGTGCTCTCATTATTTCCCCAAATTCCGACGATGCCTGGTTCGAATACCCAAATTACATCTCCGAACCAAATAACGGAGATGAATGAAATATGAGTAAATTTCACTTGGTCTTCATCCCATAATATGAATGAAAATAGAGAATCATCGTGCAATGGAAATCCCACGCCAGAGATGTCTGCGTTGCAGAGAAAGAAATTAACCCGCTCCACACCGCCATGTAAAAAACCCACCATTAAGATCGGTTGAAGAAACCGGTACAATAACGCCACCCATCGCAATTATTATAAACAGAAAAGAAATACATAAATTAAACACTAGAAAACCACCGGCAAGTGCCGGCGGTCTGGTGAACCCAAATAAAAACTGTTTTGTTACGATCGCTTTTTGAATCGCACACGTGAATTAATTTGGCGATATTTTTATTGAAATAAAACTTCTTATTTCAAATAAAGGAAAGGTTTAGAAGATTATGAGCTTAAAAAAAATTGTTTAAAATTAATAATTATTCTATAATTTTTTAGTTGAAACTGATAAATTAATACCTCTATAAATTAATAAAATATCAAAACCCCAACATTATTAATTTATAGAATTTCTACGGTAGAAAATAAAATGAAGAAAAAGACAACTTAGAAAACACGTTAAAACATCCGCAGACCTAGAATTTGTTTTTTAACGGGGTCAATACATGAATTTCTATTTGGATCAAAAATCTTATTTAAAAAATATCCTTAATATAAACATAGAACATCATCAAAAAAACATCGAAATTAAAATTATGACTTAAAATATGTACTTACTTGATTGAAGATAGACGAAAAAAGAAAGAAAAAAAGTGAAGAGGCGTCATGTTAGAGTTGACAAAAGAGAACGTTATCTGTCTCTTTTTTTTTTTTTTTTTCCGTCTTGTTATCTCTCTCTATTGGGTTGTTTGTTTGTAAAGAATAAAATTATGTTTAATTGTTTTAACTTTTTTTTAAGATTAATAAAAAGGTTAAAAACTCAAACGAGCTTCTCTAAGTGTGTTGTATGGAAGAGACCCAATTACAATATGGGGAGAGATTTATAATATGTTTTATGAGGTCAAAATAAAAAATTTGGATTGGGAAAATAATTTATTTTATGGGTCAATGGAAAATTTGGACCGTTGTCATTGTTAACAGATCCAAAAGACATCGCAAAGAAATTTCAATTTTATTGGTTGTCATATGAACCCTTATCTCTCTTACTAGGTCCCCCATTGAAAACACCAACACCAATTACGTGTTCTTAGTAATTAGATAAGGATGCTCTGCATCACACATCAAAGCTTAAACAAATCCTATTGCATTTCTGATCTCTTTCTTCCACTTGGTAAGGTCTGTGAAGTGGGTTTATATTGGGTAGTATTACGATTGAGCCTATTGGACTTATTGTTTATATAGTTTAGGGTTTTGATTAATTATTGTATATAGAGTAGCCTCGCTTTGTAAAAAAATTATTTAGAAATAATAGACATTATGGATCTTTCATGATATCAGAGCTATGATGATTGAATCTGATGGTGACAGATTTGTGAGGGTGGAGAGCAAGAGAGCGGACACGTTAGCAGACAACGTTGTGTCGTCTTACGCTTTTTCCGTGAAGGACGGCCCAAAGAATGTAATTGAACGATTGTATCGTGTCAATTCTATGGATTGTAGAAGAAAACATATTAGATATTTAAATCGAGAAGAAGAAAACAGTGGGAACGCAATTGGATTTACGAATCAAGGTACGATGTGTTCTTATTGTTTGAAGTATGGACATGATGTTCGATCATGCTTTAAGATATATGGATATCCCGATTGGTGGGTAGAAAATTATATAGAAAATATATGATTTGGGGAAGATAATCAGAGATCTAAGATAAATCAGGGTTACAATAGTAGAAGCTATGTGAATTCTGTGGTTGCACAGGCGAATAGTGTGTCACCCAGAGAAGTATTGCAAGCTGGTAGAGAAGCCAAGAGAACGCCGACAAAGGATCAGTGGGAAGGTTTTGCGAATGCTTGAAGCAAAAATAGATGCATCACAGACAGGAGCTGCGGTTGCACAGGCGAATAGTGTGTCACACAAAGAAGTATTGCAGATTGATAGACGAGCCATGACGGGGCTGGCGAAGGATCAGTGGGAAAGGCTTGTGCGAATGCTTGAAGCAAAAATAGAATATGCTAATAGTGTAAGGAATAAAGAGTATACATAAGAGTGGATAGTTGATAGTGGTGCATCACATCATCTGACCGGCACGTTGAATGTTTTGGTTGATGTGCATCGAGTAGCACCTTGTTTGGTTGGGCTGCCTAATGAAAAGACTGTGATTGCTGATCGTAAATGAAGTGTGGTATTGACAGAGAAGTTAATGTTGAAACATGTTCTCTTTGTTGAGGAGTTTAAATGCAATCTCATCTCTGTGTCATAGTTGGTTGATGAGATGAATTGCATTGTGTTATTTACTAAGACATGTTGTCTCTTGCAGAATTTTGGTTTGGATATTCCAATCGGAGTGGGTAAAAGGAAAGAAGGATTGTATTTCCTTCAAGGTATTCATATTATTTGAAGCGTGAAGAAAGTAGTGAAGATGGAATCGTTGGAAACTTGGCATAAGAGGATGGGACATGCTTCTGAGAATGTAATTCGAAGATTGTCATTAGTCGATTATAAAAGTGATGGTATTTCTGATTGTGACATTTGTTTTCAAGCAAAACAATGTCGTAGTGAATTTCCATTGAGTACAGATAAAAGCAAGGAATGCTTTGAGATGATTCATTGTGATTTATGGGGGCCATATCGAACACCAAGTCTATGTGGATCTTATTACTTCTTAACCATCGTAGAAGAATTCTCGCGTGGTGTATGGGTATTTCTTCTCGCTGACAAAATACAAGTCTATAAAACGCTTGAAAATTTTATGGCACTTGTGTCTCGTCAATTTGACAAGGTAGTTCGTGTTGTGAGAAGTGATAATGGTACAGAATTCATGAGAATGAAGAATTATTTTCTTGAGAAAGGGATAGTTCATCAAACATCGTGTGTTGGCACACCGCAACAGAATGGGAGAGTCGAGAGGAAGCACTGTCACATATTGAATGTTGCTCGAGCTTTAATGTTTCTAGCACAGTTACCGATAGAATTTTGGGGTGAATGCGTGTTGGGTACTGCACACTTGATTAAAATGACACCGTGGTGTTAGGCCGAGGGATGAGAAAGAAAGAAAAATATGTTCGCTTACGTGAATTTATGTTTAACACAGTTTAGACGAATGTCTATAGCATTGAGAATGTGACCGAACCTACAACACATGAGGTGTTAGGCCGAGGGATGAGAAAGAAAGAAAAATATGTTCGCTTACGTGAATTTATGTTTAACACAGTGTAGACGAATGTCTATAGCATTGAAAATTTTGTTTCTTGTGACAAATTTTCACCATAGCATCAGGTGTTCTTGACAAAAATAACTGAAGAAGTTGTGCCACGAAGCTTTTCAGAAGCAATGGACTATGAAAAATACAAAAAGGCGATGGGCTTAGAGATTGAAGCTCTTGAGAAGAATGGAACGTTTTCAGTAGTGCCCTTGCCAAAAGGGAAGCACACAATTGGGTGTAGGGTTTATACAATTAAGTATAAGACGGATGGCACGGTTGAGAGATATAAGGCACGACTTGTGGTATGTGGTAATCGGCAAGAAGAATGTATTGATTACTTTGAGACGTTTGTCCTAGTGGTGAATATTACCACGATTCGTTATTTTTAAAAATTGTGGCCAGAAAGAATTAGGATTTACATCAGATGAATGTTCATAATTTGTTCTTACATGGTGATTTGGATGAGGAAGTTTACATGCGGATATCCGAACGGATTTCGGATATTATATGTTTGGTTAGTTCGGATATCCAAACGGATTTCGAATATTAACAGAACCGAACCGATATCCGAAATTACTCACACTAAAGATCCATTCGGTTTCAAAGATCCGAACCCGAACCGAATCCGAATTTTTTCGGTTTTTCGGATATGAATTTTTGGATCCGAATAATATGCCCGGGCCTAGTTTTGATAATTAAAAAGTACACTAAAACAAAACCATAGAAGAAGAAGTTATATGATTATTACTAAACAAGTTGGAGTCAAACACATGGCTTCGGAGTACTTATATTGATGTGTCTACCAACCTCGCCGATTTGTACATGTTTATTATTATTTTTTCTGGTATTATCAGATTATTAATTTCTTTTGTCGTCGGTATATTATTAGGAAAGTCAGTAATAGTTAATTACTTAATACATATGTCTGACGTCGACGACGAAGAAAAAAAACGGGACTGTTTACAAAAATAAAAGGGTTGTTTCATGCTATTTCATAATATATATTTTTTATAATTATTTATTTCTTCTAAATTATTATTTATTACAAATTATAAAACTAATCTATAAAAATCTACAATAGAGGTTTTACTTATACCATACTCACGATTGATAGCTTTATCTTTTAACATACGGGATTACGACGAATGATCTACTTGCATAACACTGGATATCTCATATTAATTTGTAGTAAATCACATTTTTGAGAATTAAACTTCATACCGCTTGGTGTAAAAGCACTAATAAATCATGATCAACTATTAACAAAAGGAGTTTCTACTTTGGTATACATTTAACAACTAATTGTATAATAATAAATTGCATCGGGTGTTCTTGGCAAAAATAACTGAAAAAGTTGTGCCACGAAGCTTTTCAGAAGCAATGGACTATGAAAAATACAGAAAGGCGATGGGTTTAGAGATTGAAGCTCTTGAGAGGAATGAAACGTTTTCAGTAGTGCTCTTACCAAAAGGGAAGCACGCAATTGGGTGTAGGGTTTATACAATTACGTGAGAGATATAAAGCACGACTTGTGGTATGTGGGAATCGGCAAGAAGAATGTATTGATTACTTTGAGACGTTTGTCCCAGTGATAAAGATTACCGCGATTCGTTATTTTTAAAAATTGTGGCCGGAAAGAATTAGGATTTACATTAGATGGATGTTCATAATGCGTTATTACATAGTGATTTGGACGAGAAAGTTTACATGCGGTTATCTCCGGGTTTCACTTCACCTGAAAAAGGAATGGTTTGTAGATTGCACAAGTCGTTGTATGTTTGAAACAGGCACCAAGGTGTTGGTTTGCTAAATTTGCAAATGCACTTTTCACCGCAAGTCATTGAGGAATTTAAAGATTATTTTTGTGACTGTTTTCATATGAAGGACGTTGGAAAACTGATTATGTTTAATTGTTTTAAATTTTTTTAAGATTAATAAAAAGGTTAAAAACTCAAACGAGCTTCTCTAAGTGTATTGTATGGAATAGACCCAATTACAATATGGGGAGAGGTTTATAATATGTTTTGTGAGGTCCAAATAAACAAATTGGATTGAGAAAATAATTTATTTTATGGGATCAATGGAAAATTGGGACCGTTGTCATTGTTAACAAATCCAAAGACATTGCAAAAAAATTTCAATTTTATTGGTTGTCATATGAACCCTTATCTCTCTTACTAGGTCCCCCATTGAAAACACCAACACCAATTACGTGTTCTTAGTAATTAGATAAGGATGCTCTGCATCACACATCAAGCTTAAACAAATCCTATTGCATTTCTGATCTCTTTCTTCCACTTGGTAAGATTTGTGAAGTGGGTGTTTGAGATGGAATGTTCTGAAGCACGTGTAGATACAATCGAGTCTCAGAGGTTAGTTGTGTTTCATGACCAGAGGCGACAAAGAAGCTTTCCTATGAATCTGATTAACAAAGCCGCAAGAAGTTTGAGTTCAAGAAGTTCCTCTCAAAGCAGAGGAGAAGGCACAACGCCATCTAATGGAGAAATCGAACTTGTGCCAGACACCGAATCCGGAGAAGGCACAACGCCATCTAATGGAGAAATCGAACTTGTGCCAGACACCGAATCTGTGCCAGAGTTCCTTACCAATCTCAGATTGTTGGATCTTTTCAATTTCCCTCGTGGATATGTCCAGATGAATCCGGAGACTTTTTGCGGAGTGAGTGATGGGAACATAGAATGTCTGGAGAAGTTTGGAAGCCATGAAACGGCATGTCTCGAGAGCCATAGTGGAGACTCTGTTCTTCATCTTGCTTCTACATGGGGTCATCTAGAATTAGTGAAGAGCATTGTTTCTAAGTGTCCATGCCTTATATTGGTGCCAAACTCGAAAGATCAGCTTCCCCTTCATGTTGCGGCTTATGCCGGCCATTTAGCTGTTGTCGACGCTCTTGTTGCGACATTAACTTTTGTTTCAGCTAAACTGTCTGTAGAAGAGAAGGAGAGACTTAATCTGAATCTATATGTTGTGAAGGACAAAGATGGAGATACTCCTCTGCATTTGGCGTTGAAAGGACGCTATATGGAGATAGCTTCCTCCCTGGTGAAGGTGAACAACCAAGCTTCGTTTCTTGCAAATAAAGAGGGAATATCTCCCTTGTATATGGCCGTAGAAACTGGAGATTTATCCCTGGCGAAAGCAATTTTATACACTACGGGCGACGATGGCCTTGAAGGGGAGAAGTGTAACTTAGATTCAAAGTTGGAAGGGAGAAAATATCTTGCACACGCTGCTATGAAGGCCAAAAGTACAGGTTTGTTTTGGCTTTTACCATTTTTGTTTGTTCAAATTTCTATACTTCCTCTAGGATGTTTTAGAAACTTTATTTTGTTTTAAAATATTAGATGTTTACACATTTCTATGCAAACTTTATATTTATTAGGCTTTGCATCCATGTTATGCGTGAGTATTTATTTTATTTTGATAAAAATCATATGCGACTAATTATATTTATTGAGATATTACTTTATGTATATTGATGATTGTAATAATAATATATAAAAATATTTTGGTTTTAATCTCAGAACTTAAATATAATTTGTGAGATTTCGACGGTTTTGTTATGAATCTATACATGTCACGTTTGAAAAACGTATTATTTGGTCGAACACTTATAAATTAGTTTACTAAAGCCAACTATAAAAGGGGGGGGGGGGAGGGTTTATTCCATCTACCATTTGGAGTGATTTGTATTAAAATCACAAATTTTATGTTATCCAAACATGAATTTTAAAAAGTTTTTTAAAATCTCATGTTATTGAACTAGTGATTTGTAAATGAACATTCAAATCCATTGTTATTGAAAATATTTTAAGTAGTGGATTTTAGGGGACATTTAGTGATTTGAAGATGTTTTGGTAGTGTTTGTTAGTTAAAAAATAAAAATACAAATCTCATGGTTTCAGGTGAGATTTCATAGAATTTTAAAAACAAATCATAACAACTTACATAATTCACTCAAATCATCTAACAACTCACCAAAACTCAAATATTTCTAAATCCTCATAAATATTAAATTGAATACACCCCCCAAAGTGTAACAAAATAATCAAATGCTATTTAATAAACATAGAATTGACACGAAAATAAAATATTATACATCACTTCTCCAAATCAAGAAAATAACCTTTTAATCATTTTCAGTTTCACCCTCGTTATATATGTTTTCTATCAAAAAAAAAGTAATAAAGTTTAAAGTTATTTCCTTAGCTAATTTAACCAATACAAATTTCTGATTTAATCTACTAAATTGAAAACCAAACTAATAAACACAACTCTAATCTATATGATCCAACCACAAACCTATTTGAATGTAGCAGACATTTGGTCGAACACTTATAAATTAATTTACTAAAGCCAACTTAAAATGTAACAAACTAATCAAATGTTATTTAATAAATATATTATTGACACGAAAATAAAATATTATACATCACTTCTTCAAATCAAAGAAATAATATTTTTCATCAATTTCAATTTCACCCTCGTTATATATTTTTTCTATCAAACCAAAATTTAATAAAGTTAAAATTTATTCACTTTCCTTTGCTAATTTAACCAATTCAAATTTCTGATTTAATTTACTAAATTGAAAACTAAACTAATAAACACAACTCTTGCTTTCAGATTCATGAGAAATTTAATTTTGAAACCAAGACAATAGATGAATATGAAATGAATTTTGAAACTAATTTAAAATCACAAAAGATCGACAAATTAAATATATTTTTTGTCAAATTTATCTTGAAGAGGCAAAACCAGATTTTTGTCTAGCAGCATATTGGTTGTGGTAACTTTTAAATGGTTCTTCGATGATATCATAAACCTAAGCGATGAAGATTTAATTCCCATACTTAAGGGTCATTGCAAAGAATATTGAAGTAACAAACATTATTTTATATCTAAGAAAATTGGTTTACACATAATCATTTTTCCTTCATTGTAATCTTCTTTCTCAATCCATTGGTGAATTATTTTTCATGTCGTTCTTTTTTTTTTTTAATATTCCATTAGAGCATAATTTTGATCAAGAAGACAGTTCAATAGGCAAAATCAATACAACTTACACAAAAAATTAGAAAAATGAATATCAAATAGAACAAGTCTAAAAAAAGAACTCCTACATTGATCTATGGGAATCCCAAACCGAATATAAAAATGGGATCTCTTCAATCTTTTCCACACTATCTATTTCATGTGATTGTGTGCAAAGTTTTTATGGACATGTGAAAAAAATTAGATGCTAATGTCTTTACATTAGCATCTCTTTACATGTGTGTAACTGAGAGCACTATTGTATTTATATTTTTTTTAGTTATTTATATAATTGAGATCACTATTTTAAATTAAGAAATTTTCCTAATTTAATATGGTTTTTTTGTTTTTTGTTGTTAATGAAAGTTTTATACATAATTTCCTTATCTTTTATATTTTTTATTATCATAGATGTACTAGTAATTTATGTTCCCCAATTGCTTGAGCAGATATCCTTGATGTTATTCTCAAAGAATATTCAAGTCTTGAGGATGAGCGAGATGAAAAAGGAAGGACTTGTCTTTCGTTTGGAGCATCCATAGGTTATTATGAAGGAGTATGCAATCTCTTAGACCGATCAACAAAGAATGTTTATGTGTGTGATGATGATGGTTCATTTCCAATCCATTTGGCTGTAGAGAAATGCAGTAAGAGCATTCGCAAGTTTCTAGAACGTTGTCCAGATTCAAAACACTTGCTTAACAAACGTGGTCAGAACATACTCCATATTGCAGCAAAGATGGGGCACGTTTTATTCGCATATGGTGAGGATGAACTTCTGAATTTTGGGCAAGATGTGGATGGGAATACGCCTTTGCACCTTGCGACCCAAAATTGGTGCTCTGAACTCATTCCTTTCCTTGCTTTGCATGAAAGGGCACTGCAACTACGGAACAATGACGGGTTAAGAGCTTTGGATATTGCCGAGTCAGAGGTGAAACCATACTACATCTTTCAGGAGGTATGTCCGATATATTTCCCATAATATAACGCATTAATGATTTATATAGCTTGACCATTGTTTTTGGATTACAGAGGTTGACATTGGCACTCTTAAAACACGCAACTCACAAACAAAAGGGTTATGAAAAGATAAGGTCGATAAGAAGACCAGCAAAGCCACTAGACGATGACAAAAACAGGGATTACGTCAACACTCTTCTACTGGTGGCAGCTCTTGTAGCCACCATGACGTTTGCTGCAGGTTTTACAATACCAGGTGGCTTTAACAGCTCCAAACCGCACTTGGGAAGAGCAGCCTTGGCCACTAACCCAACTCTCATACTTTTTCTGCTATTTGACACTTTAGCATTGGAAAGCTCGATTGCAACAATAGCTATACTTATTTGGGCGCAATTGGGTGATCCAGCACTCATTCGCGCATCCATAGATGTGGTCTTGCCCTTAATGCAATATTCTCTACTATTCATGCCCATGGCATTCTTTTTTGGAGTAATTACTGCGGTTGGGCAAGTGAAATGGCTTGTAGTCATCGCTTCCATTAATGCTTTTGCCTGCTTCTGTTGGGTGCTTTTGCTCATTGGCCCTCACGTCCTGCTACAGCGGTCAAACTCTTCTCCCGAGGATCATGGTACCCTTCTCTGGTGGATGATGGTGTTTAGAGGTCATCTGTTTCTTCACATGCCTAATGATTCGCAAGTGAAGATGATTTGGAAGTAGGAAGTAGCTAATTACAAGAGATTTGGAAGTTGTTGTAACCATATCGAACCATATCCAAGCTTCTAGTGGAATTCGATGAGATGCCGACTGAACTGATTTGCTGGCACTTTCATCATTTCAATGCTTTGGTGGTATTCTCGAATGGTAGCAAAGTTAAAAGCTCAAACTTTGGTGGCACTTTTATCATTTCAATGTTCTTAAAAAAAAAAAATTATTATTGTTATATCATTATTTTGTTTCGTCCTTCAACCGCTTTCAATTGAATACAAGAAATAATAAGGCAAGAAGGTTAAGGTTTAACATCAAATATATACATGAAAGTAGGCTAAGATGATATTTTGATGACAAGTTTTGTATCGAACAATACAGTCTCCCCCCCAAAGCAAAGTAAAGAAGAGTTAATCTTATCTCTACTTTTCCCAAATTGATTTCTTCTTTCCACCTAAAACTTTATCCAATGGTACTACTACTAGGCATAATCCAGCTTGCTTCATACCCAACGCCCACATTGTCTCCACGATGCCACTTCTTCATGGATGCAGCAGAAACCGAGCTCCCGTTGGTGGCGGAAGTCAGAGAGCTTTCTACTGAACAGTTGGTTGTGATGTTGGTTTTGTGGTCTATTGCTACTGTAAGCTCGGACAAAGATGGCATCACCATCATCTTTGTTGCATCGAAGAATGGGACTGTAGTTCCTTGAGAGATATTGGAGACTTTGATGGCCAGCTCCGATAGCTCTTCCCTAGCTGCCTTAAGCCCAGCAAAAGCAGCAGTTTACTCGTCAAAGGCCTTGCAAGCTTTCTCGAGAATCGATTGCAGGTACTTTTCTTGTGCCTCTATCCTCAGCTGAAGTCTCAGTTGTACCTGCCCATACTTAAAGACCAATCAAAGGTTTGCATTTTAACAGCATAGCATGTTGCAGAAACTCCTACAAAAGTTTTTTTTTTTTTAACTCAAAACATACTTCATTTAGTTAAATACTGTTTGAACAAGATTGTTTCTCACGTTCCACCGGTAGAGCTAGCCATTGGAGAGTACAATTATCTAAAACAGCATAGTAAATAGGGTTGGAGGAACACCACTTTGCAATGGTATAACTCCTACAAAAGTTATGACCATTGTTTCAGTCTCAAGAGCACATATGTTCAATCTTATTAGGTAGAGATAAATAGCAGATGGAAACAGGGTAGCGGTTGGTAACAACGACACCTTAATTATTGGATTGGACATCTTAACGGTTCTACTAGAATTTACAACATTTTGAGTCAAATATTTCACAGAGTGTTTCACTGGTTTGTATCCTCAAGAATAACAGCAAGAGAAACAAGGAAAAACTAACCTCCAATTGCTCATGTAGTCTTCTTTGGACTTCCATCTGAGCGCGTAGAGCTTCAGTGACTTGGTAACCCCTGGTTCGCATACAAATGAGGGTTCATACACATGTAATCACTAACCAGTAGTAGCAGAAAACTGCAAGGGAAAATAAAATGTAAACCATACTCGTTCTGCTCCTGCGCTGCCATTCTCAATGATGATGATGAAGATGAACTTGTGTCCTGGCTCTCCCCAACACAAGAAGCTGCAGCATCAAGTTCACGGAATTGGTGGAAGTCACGGGATATCAATTTGCAACGAATTTATAAAAAACCAGGCTCACTAGATGTATATCATTTCTCCTTTTTTTGTTTCCTTGTCGAAATTGAGTTTCTGTTTGATAGTATGTTATAAGACCATGAGTTGTTTACTAAAAACACCAGTTAGAAAACAACAGGTTCATGTGGGTCTCCCACATGATATAAGTCTACGAAGTGTCTTAACAAATAGGATAGAGTGTAGAACAAAGTCCGCCGTAGTCAGATGCCTATGCGGGATCATTATGAACAGGTTACGAGGCGTTCCTCGTAGCTATCAGAGGCAACGGTGGTGACACACCATATTTTTTACAGCTGTCTCGGTTGTTTGAGTTTTTAGATTGTGGAACAGGGCCCACACTTACATATTTTAGGTGACCTAGCCCTACAGTTGGCACTACGACATCAAAGCTGCTGTTGGCCCGTGCGATTGCTCGTATCGCGTCTGGAATGTCTGCGGAATCGTCCATTTCCCCGGTTGCCTTAGACCCTCATAAGTCAACTCCTCTTGCAAAGCAAGGTACCGGTGACTGCTTTAGCTTTCACTCTCATTCCATGGGACCGCCTTCAACACATAAGCCGACCACGCCCAGAACATTCGTCCACCACAACAGTAGACACATCAACTATTTCGTCTTGATATGGTGCTTGAAGATGGGCTGGTGCGGGAATCTCGTCCTCAGAAAGAACTGCAAGATCATCTGGAACTAATGATTGAGGCGGTAAGGTAATTTGATCTCGTGATGGAGTAGATACATGAGCAGATTGATTCTTATTTCCTGCGACATTCTCTGAATTCTGAAAACTCTGTGTCCAAGCCTCAAATAAAGGAGTCGTGTGCTGTTGCTGTTTAGAAAGATAGATATCTGAAAAAGGGAAAACACTCTCATTGAACACAACATGACGACTGATGTAAACTCGCCCTGTAGGAGGATATAAACACCGGTAGCCCTTATATTTGGCATTATATCCCAAGAAGACACACTTCAAAGATCTCGGATCAAATTTATTAGAAGCATAATCGCGCAAAGTGGGAAAAAATGCACAACCGAAGGTACAAAGAGAAGTATAATCTGGAACATGTCTAAAAAATTTCTCATACGGTGTGACTTTGTCATCAAACATAGAGGAAGGCAACAGATTGATAAGGAAATTTGCAGTAAACATAGCTTCAACCCAATACCGTTGTGGCACCTTGCTTTGAAACATTAAAGACAAACCCAATTCAACAAGGTGGCGATGTTTTCTTTCGGCGAGGCCATTTTGTTGAGGGGTGTGAGGGCATGGATTAGACTGTTTGATGCCACATTGTTGTAGGTGTTTGACAAATGCATTGCTTGTGAATTCTCCACCTCCATCGCATTGAAAGGTGGAGATTTTAGAGTTGAACTGATTTTCAACAAACTTATGAAATATGATGAATGTAGCAAGGAAATCTGACTTTAACTTTAATGGATATAGCCAAGAAAACCTTGAGAAGGTGTCAACAAACACAACATAGTACTGAAAACCTTGTACATACACAACCGGTGAGGGTTCCCAGAGATCATAGTGAATTTTCTCAAGGGGTCTCGACGCAACAAAAACAGAATCAGAAAACGGTAATCGTGAGCTCTTCCCAAGCTGACAAGCATCACACATCGTCATCTTGGTGCTCTTATTGACAGAAATAGAGTTCCTGCTAACTAGCTACTGAAGGACGTTGAAGTTGGGATGACCGAGCCTACGATGCCAAACCTCAGCAGAAGCAGCATGTTGACGGTTTGAATAATAAGCTTGAAAGGGGAAGTCCTTCAGTACATAGAGATCCTCACGCGTGTTTCCCAGAATTAGCAACCTCTTTGTTTCCTTATCATTCACACGCACACCATCACAGTCAAACTCAAAAGAGCAACGATAATCTTTAGTGAGCTTAGACACAGACAATAAGGATTTCGATCGCAATATCATGACACACAAGAACATCTCTAAGGGGAAGTGTACATGAGGTTGACGAAAGACTTGATGATCTTGTGTGAGTAATTTGCAAAAAGTTACCATCTGCAATCATGATAGAATCATTTCCATTATACGGCTGAGAGTGTAAAAGATGCAGAGGGGAACTTGTGACATGAGCTGATGCACCGGTATCGGGAAACCATTCAATTCCAGGATTATCAGTAACATCAATTATCTTCATGGCTGCCAAAGTTGTTGCTCCTTCATCATATTGATAACTGTTATTGAAACGATGCCAGCACTTTAGAGCAGGGTGACCTGTTTTGCCACATATTTGGCAAACAAAAGATGAGGATCCACCATATGATCTCGAGATTTGTTGATGAAAAACTCTTCCACGGATTGAGTAGGAGCCACGACCTCTATTACCAAAGTTTCCATAAGATTGCCCTCGACCTCGGTTGTTGTATCCCGAGAAGCTTTCTTTCTCCGTCGATCTGGCACCAGGTGACGAAATATGGGTTTGTCTCTTGTGAGGAGGTGTTGTTAATAGCAGGTACAATAATGGTAGCCACCGACGGAGGATGGCTACCGGTGATGAAACTAGGCCTGGGAATTTTGGGAAGGGTAACCCGTCCCGTACCGTTCCCGTCCCAATTTTCCCGAATTTTGGGGAAAGGGAAATTGTAATTTCCCATTTGGGTCCGAAAATAAGATTCAAATGGGTAAGGGAAAGGGTAGGGAAGGGAACGGGATTACCCGAACATCCCATTGGGTAATTAAAGAAGTGGAATTTTAGGGGTTTTGGACTTTTGGTTATTGGTTAATTCAATCAATTAACAATTTACAAACAAATGGGCCATAAACTTAATAAGCCCATATAATCTTTCTTTTTTTTTGTCGTAGCCCACATAATCTAAAAACTAAACCTAATAATTTTGTATATAAAATAGCTATATCTTCTATATGCTGCCTCTTCTCGTTTACATCGTAAGAACGGATAAGAAAAAACTATGGTCGACACAGAAGCATTAGAACAAGTTCAATCAAAGCAGAAAAGAGGACTACCACCAGATTCTATCTTGCCTCCTAAACCTAAGAAAGTGCTACCTAAAAGGGCACTTGCGTGGAGTAACTTTATTAGGTCGGAAGTTGATCCAGAGAAATGCATTTGCACCTACTGTGGAGATCCGATAAAGGTTACAACTCGTACGGGAACTACTGGTATGAACAAACACATACTTTCTTGCAAGGTATATCAAAACTTCTTAGTAGGTAAAGCTAAGAATCAGAAAGAGCTAGCTAGTGATGGAGAAAAAATTCTAGTCTTGCTTCTTGGAGTTTTGATCAAGAGAAGTGTAGGCGAGCAACAGTTATAATGCTTATATTGGATGAATTACCTTTCTCTTTTGTGGATAACCATGGATTTAGGCATTTAGTTAGTCAGTTATGTCCAAGCTACTCTATTCCTTCAAGAACCACAATAACTAGAGATGTAATGAAGATGTTTAACTCTTAAAAAGTTGGGTTGAAAAGTATCTTGTGTGGACAAAGAGTGTCGCTTACAACTGATATATGGACTTCTATTACCATTGTGAGCTACATGGTAACTACTGCCCATTTCATAGATGAGAAGTGGAAATTGAATAGAAGAATCATTGGCTTTACTCCCGTTTCTAATCATAGAAGGGATACAATAGCTAAGAAACTTGAAGCATGTTTGTATGATTGGGGGATAAAAAAGATATTCTCTATAAAAATTGATAATGCTAGTGCAAATGATCGCGCTGTTGGGATTGTGAAGAATAGGTTGATGAATTGGGGATCAAATGCATTAGTATTGGAAGGTGAGTTTCTACATGTTCGTTGTTGCGCATATATCTTGAATTTAATCGTCAAAGATGGTTTAGCTGAGAAGGGAAGTAGTGTGGCTGGTGTGAGGAATGTAGTCAAATATATTAGATCATCTGGTTCTAGACTTGAAGCATTTCAAAAGAAAGTAGATGAAGAGAAAATCACAAAAGGAAACTTGATTTTAGATTGTGGAACTAGGTGGAACTCTACATATCTTATGCTGAAAGCTGCTTTGAAGTTCAGAAGAGCATTTGAGCGGATGGCTAGGGAAGACAAGCTTTATGCAGATTACTTTGCAGAGGACGATCCTATAAGCAAAGTAAAAAGGGTTGGCTCACCATCACCAGAAGATTGGGAGACTGTTGAACGGATGTTAACGTTCTTAAAGAAAATTTATGATGTTACTTTGGTGTTTTCAGCTTCGAAAAAAGTAACATCTAGTGGATGTTACAATGAGATTTGCAAGGTTGAAAAAGCATTAAAGTCCATGGCTGCTCATCCTGATCTTAGTTGGAGTAAGATGGGTAAATCAATGAAAGAGAAATTTGATAAGTATTGGGAGGGTTTGGAGAAAATAAACAAGATTCTCATTGTTGCAACTGTTTTGGATCCACGTAGTAAGATGGGATTTGTAATGCTTTGTCTTGAAAAGATTTATGGAAAGGGTAATCCGAAGTGTTCTAAAATCAAAGTTGAAGTCTTGGATTTGTTAAACAAGTTGTATGTGGCTTATTATGCGCAATACAAGATGGTGGGTAGTGCTACGAGTGGTGCTAGTGGCAGCAAAACTGTGGCTGTTGATGAATCAGAAAATGATATGAACATTGGTGATTGCGATGAAGAAGATGATCCTTTTGGAGAGTGGGGAAACATGTCTCAGAATAACGAAGATGTTGAGGAGACAAAAAATGAGTTAGATTTGTACTTGATGGAAAAGAGAGAGTCTCACAAACGTAATGCATTGGGTTTGGAGTATGATTTTCTGGATTTTTGGAAGCGAAACAGTTCAAAGTACCCGGTTTTAGCACTCATGTCCAGAGATATTTTGGCAATTCCGGTCTCCACCGTAGCATCCGAATCTGCATTTAGTACATCAGGCCGAATCTTAGACCAATATAGGAGTTCTCTTACTCATAAAATGGTTGAGGCCTTGCTTCTTACACAGAATTGGTTACGTTGCTCACTTCGGTATGATGGAACAAAGGTTCTGCAACAGGTAGTAGAAGATAATGACACCATATATGCTTGTGAAGAAGGTATTGATATGCTTTTTGTCTACAGATCTTTGTAATATATTGATTATGTGTATAATATTTGGAAGTTAATATCTAAATTTTGTTTTTCGTAGAGATGGAAAATGCAGTCGGAGCAGCAACATAAAGTGTTGATGAATCTTTTAGGTGGATGTTTGAGATCACTTTATTAGACTATGCATTGCTTAGAAGTTAGAACTTAACTTAACTATTTTTTGTACTTAGCTCGATTTGTTTTGGATAATGACACATTTCTCATCGTTGTGTCATTATTGTAACTTGAGAAATCTGCAGGTGAAAACCATGTAATTGGTATATTATTTAGTTGGTATGTAATGATGTTTTTTTTTTGTTATATGGGAAATGGTGATTCTCAATTTTTAATTAACTATAGAGATCTTGTTTTTAATATAAGCTGTCAAAAGTATGAGTGGTTAACAAACAACAAATTTTAATAACCGAATTACACAAACCCTTACCCGTCCCTTTCTCGTCCTTTATCCGATTTAATTTCACTTTGGGTATGTATTGGGTGGTATATATTTTTTTCCCGAATTTCCCGTTCCCGTCCCTTACCCATAATTTCATGTTCCGTTATTTTATGGGAATAGTTTGGATAGTATTTACAGCTTCCCGAACTTCCCGTTCCCGTCCCTTACCCGTAATTTCCCGTCCCGATTCCCGAAATGCCTAGGGCTAGATGAAACCAAGCATGCCTTGACAAGAGAGAAACATCTCAAACTGTCTCTTCCACAAGACATAGTTTTTTTTCCGTTAGTGTGACAGTCACACAGTTGGTAATGACAGGAACAGAGAGCGCTAAAGAGTTCATGGATCTACTTCCTGGAGCTCTGATACCATGAAAAGATGAAGCTTTTAAGATAAAACTTGAACATTATCTCTTTCATTTCACTTAAAAAATTCTTGTGTTACATCCTTAACATATTTATATTGAATACACAAAAACCCTAACAGTAAACCAATAGCTATTAATCTTCAAGGTTTTGGAGTGCGTCGAACCGGTTCTCTGTTTTGATCTTAATTGCTGGGTTTGTACTGCAGCTTTCTTTGTATGCACTGTTTTTGTCTTTTTCACACGCAAGCACATGTGACCGTTGTTCTCTGTCTTCACAATGAGTTGGACTTTTGATGGGCTTTTCGTTATCTTGGCCCAACTCAGATGACTTGTTTTGTGTTTGTTTGGGCTTCCAAATTTTTTGGCCCACTGGTGCTTTTGCTTTTGACTGTTGCGAGAAGCTTTCTTTCTACGTTGATGTTGTTGCCTTGATATAGAGAAGAAGAAAAAACATGAATTTAAAACCAACCAATTGTAGCTAAATATTGCATACATGAGTACATGACACATGTGCCTTTTTCTTTAGCTACCTAATCAAATCCAAAGGTGAAACAAAAGATATAAACGTTTATGAAACTTAATTATTTGGAACCCTTGAATCATCTTTGTACTCTGATCGAAGGCATCCTTATTAGTTCTGCAAAATTTCAGAATTAAGTAAAATGATTAATGTGGTTGCTTAAAAATAAAAATAAAAAAAGTAATATGGTTAGTCTTACGGGAACACTTGGTAACTTTTGACTGAATGAGGGTATTTAGTAGCGTTACGTACGTTTGAACCACTGATGTATGTTTTTTTTTTTTTTTTTGTTGTTGTAAATATCATTATTGGAATGAAAACGAGGCGTTACAAACTATTAACCTATAAAATTGTTTCCTTGGCAAAAAAGAAATAAAAAATAAGGAAACAAAAGCTTAGAAAGATAAGAGAAAATTTTCCTCAGATCAGCCAAAGAGGCATTAGGTCCTTAAATCAACGCCTATGACGCCTGGCGGAGATGGAGTTTCGAACTGTGCGGTAAATTTCCTTGAAGATCAATGCCGGTGGAACAGTCTTCGAGTTGTAAAGAAGGTTGTTTCGCTGTCTCCAAATCGAATACACTACAGCTTTAGCCGCCAGTCTGCAAAGCGTAGTTGGAGAAGATTATGATCCCGTGTTTGTCCAAGCCGTGAGAGAGGCCCAAGAGGTGAAAGCAGTCTGGCAAAGGCCTAGCCTTCGCTGCACTAAAGCCCAAATTCCCATGCTAAAATCACTGTTCAACAAAAGGTGATCCCTAGTTTCATCCTGTAGTTGACAAAATATGCATGTTTTTGGAACCGACATTCCCCAAGAAGATAACCTGTCTCGCGTCGGAAACCTGTCAAGATGAGAGATCCACATCATGAAAGCATGCTTTTGCGTAGCACCCTTAAACCAAATTGAGTTTGCCCACGTTTGAATTGCCGCCCTAGGTCTTAGCATTTCCCACGTTTTTGAAGAGGAGCATTTTACACCTTCCACAAACCAACCATAAGAGTCCTTAGAGAGAGTTGGTCTAGGGTGACTTACAGTGGTCAGATTTGTATGCAAATTAAGCTCTCTATCTGATCTTGGTGAAATTCCATCTTGACCCATTACATGCCTTGGAGACAGAGCTTGCCAAATGAATGCGCATTGCACTCGGACCATTTTCGCCGATGTACTTGATAAGAGGACCTAAAGGTGTCCACACGTCAAACCAAAAACTAGCTTTTTCACCATTACTGACCTCACATCTGATAAATTTCTCTGCCAAATGTCTCAAGTTCAATAAATATTTCCAATTCCATGGATCACTCCGCTTCTCTTCAAGCGACCAGAAGCTTCCATTTTTGATGTGATGGTGTTGATGCCTGATAACACCATATTTTGCATGTTTTAGTGTGTTTATTTCTATTAGTTTTATTCCCATTTTGTATAGTTTTTGGAATGTTTTCATGCATTTGAGTCTTATTTTGTATTGTCTAGCATTTTAGATGTCATAGGTTGTTTTGTGTCTTTTTGTGGCTTGCTGGAGTTTTTTTTAGGTACTTGTGAGTGATTTGGATCAAAGGAGATGCTTGGAGCTTGAAGGAGAATATAAAAAAGAAGCAAATGGAGCATAAACAAGAGTTGATCGGTTTGCGGGATCTAAAAGATAAAATTGGATGAAGCCCTTTCATTTGGAATTAGCTTGGGAGCTTTTCATGAAAGTTATACAAAATTGAGTTAGCTTTCCAACGGAAGTGGTTCCATGTCATTCGCATCAGAAGTTCAAGAAATCCGAGCGATTTACTGATGACATATCTTTCCCGGAAAATACAGCGGTAATCTGGAGCGCTGAAAGATCGTGTCAAATGAAGATCTTCCCGCGCCCAGTTTAATATAAGGTCTTGATCAAAGTTGTAGACAATTGAGTTAGATTCACGTGGGCGCCGGATTCATATCATTCGGAGATCTAGTTCAAGAGTTATGACCGATTTGGTGAAGACGTATCAAACCTTCACCAACCCCCACAACCTTCACCAAACCTTTGGTAGTCAAATATGGAAGCTGTCAACAAAAGAAGCTGTCAACAAAAGAAGCTGGATTTTTCAACAATGAAAGCTGGATGTGTCAACAATGGAAGCTTAACAACCCCTCACATCTTCTATAAATACCAATGTAATGGGAAGAACTAAAGAAATGAACTCACAATACAAACACATCTTCTACTCAAAGCTTAAACACTCTCTCTTTTCTTTATTTTCGTTTTTCTCTTTATGCTTATCAAGGATTGCTCATCATCTTCCATATAGTGAAGATTCCTTCTAAAACTCTTCCTCTTTTCTTATTTATTAAATTATGTCTTTCATTTCTATCATCTATTATTGTTATTTAATTATGTGTGAGTAATTCTATCATGGGTTAAGGGTTTGGTAGTTTATCATGTTTTGATTTAAAATATTGGAGATGTTTAAATCTAGAATTTAATTTATCCTCATGTTTTGAAAATAATCTTAAAGCTAGAAGTGAGTTGGAAAACCATTTCTTGATTTTAGATAAATCGCTACCCGGAAGGGGATTGCGTTTTGTCTTGTAATTTTCATCTCATGCTTTTCATTCTTAACCTATGGAAATAGAAGTCTAAGGTGAATTGTGATTAAAATGATCTTGAGTTCATAGTTTATAAATTTTTTATTTGCAATTGGGAAATTAGCTTAAATAAATGATTTATAAAAGGATTAGTGTCATGGAAATGAGCTAGTCTAAATTAAGTGATCATGATCTAGGAAATAAATTTATTTAATCGTTTTAAACATCATCTCTCAATTATCAAACATTTACGAATTACCAAACCCGAAAACCCATGTCTTAAATTCTGTTGTAATTTCTTGATTTAAATTCCAATTTTATTTGTGCTTTCTAGAATTCTTATAATTGTGATTCAAATTCTGTCCCTTAAATTGTTATAATCATTTTCATCTTAATTTCTCTTTTAAAATTAATATTTTTAATTATTTAGTTTCTAAAACCAAAAACCCAAAAAACTAAATCGCTTAGCTTAAATAGTTTCTTGAATTCTTAGTGTGTTATTCGTTCTCCCTGTGGATTCGATCCTAAAGTGTTACATCGACATACCGTTATGATTGCGGTAGTGTACACACATTAGATTAATTGGTGTGGTAAAACACGTAAATCAATGCCTAGCCACCCACAACGAGCCACTTCCGGAGAACAGCAACCAGATAAGGCGTAGACAAAGAGTTGTATTCCATGTAGAGAAACTCATGAGACCCAGACCTCCTTCATTTTTAGGTAGACATACTTTTGACCAAGCAACTTTTCCAGCCTTAGGCTTATCAATGTCGCCCGACCAGAGAAATCTTGAGTACATGGATTCGATTTTCCTTATACATCCTTTTGGCAAAACAAATGTTGAGATCCAGAAATTTACGGTACCTGCTATCACCGAAGCAATAAGATGTGCTCTTCCGACAAAAGATAGAGTTTTCACACGCCAAGTTCTGAATTGTTTCGCAATCTTTTCGAGCAGAGGTGCATATTCTCCTATTCTGAACTTTTTGTGCATTAGAGGCAAGCCAAGGTATCTAATAGGAAACTTTCCAATTGAGAAACCAAACCTAGCGATGTCATTGGATTCAACCTGGCTAAATCCCGCATGAAACAACTCCGTCTTCTCTTTATTTATTTGAAGGCCAGACCATAAGGCGAAGTCATCAAGAGTCTCATTTATGCCATGGAGGGAATTGCCGCTACCGTCGAAGAAAACCATTACGTTGTCAGCAAACATTAGGTGAGAAATGTCCAGCTCCTACGTTTTTGGATGGTACCTTATGTAGCCAGATTGGAAGCGAGACTTAAGTAACTGAGAGAAAACCTCCATTGCTAGAACAAAAAGGTAAGGTGAGAGAGGATCCACTTGCCTCAGGCCTCTTGAACTCTTGAAGAAACCACTTGATGAACCATTCACTGCGATTGAAAAGGATGGAGTGGAGATGCATTCTGTGATCCAGCTCAAGAATCTGTGAGGAATACCAATTGCTTGTAGAGAAGCTAAGACGAAATCCCATCTCACCGAGTCAAAAGCCTTCCTTAAGTCAACCTTCAACATTGCTCTTGGCTGGATATTTCGCCTATTGTAACCATGGACAATCTCAGTTGCGAGAAGGACATTTTCAGCTAAAAGGCGTCCTGGCATGAAAGCCGATTGCGAGTGTGAGATGATCAGCTGGAAAACCAATTTCCATCTGCAAGCTAACAGTTTGGAGATGACCTTGTAAACCGTGTTCTGGAGAGAAATGGGCCTGAAATCTGTCGTTCTAGATGCATTCGGAGTTTTTGGAATCGGTACAAGGGTTTGTATTCCATTGCTTAAGAAGCTCACTTGACTCAAAGAAATTTGAAACCGCTGCAATTACTTCAGCCCCAACAACACTCCAACAAGATGTGAAAAACTCTGCAGAATACCCATCAGGCCCACTGCTTTTATTTTTCGGAATGGAGAAGAAAGCATCTCTTATTTTGTCATTTGAGAAGTCCATTTCCAGCGCCCTTTTTAGATCCGTCGAGCATTGGAAGTCCATAAGAGCATCAATATCCGCCTGCATAAATTGCGTTTCTCCCTCCTCACTACCAAGAAGATTCTGAAAATAGTCAACACAATGATTATGTATGGCATCCTGAGAATCATATCTAATACTGTTTCCATCAACCAAATAATGAATATGATTTATGGCCCTTCTAGTGTCAACCATCCTGTGATAGTAAGCAGTATTACTATCCCCATCTTCGAGCCACGCAATACATGATCTTTGAAAAAAGAAAGAGTTCTCAGCCTCAACCAAAATACACCACTTTCGATGAGCCTCAATCTCCTGCATAGCCACAGTAGAAGAGGGATTAGATAAACCTGCCTTTGGAGATCCACTAGTGTATCATGAGCCTCAATAACCCTCTTCTCAAGGTCAGAATAGTTCTCCCTGCTAAAAGATTTTATTGCCTTCTTCAAGATCTTTAGCTTGTAGGAAACTCTGTATATATCAGAACCAGTTACACTTATGGAGTACCAATGCTCACGAATGAATGGAACGAAATCTTGATTTTTGAGCAAGAAGTTGTAAAACTTGAATGCCCACTTCTGCCTTACCGTTCCCGCACTCAAAACTAGACCGCAAGACGAGTGATCAGAGAAGTCAGGTTCACCAAAGAGACCATACGATGCATGGAACAGAAGAGACAAATGATCGTTAACTAGGATTCTGTCTAGCATCTTTGTTATTGGATTATTGCCCCTTTTGTTCCACCAAGTGAATGTGCAACCCCTAAAGGTAAGATCTGACAAACCTGCCCCCATCAGATAGTCTCTGAACACTCTAGTTGGCCTGTCAATGTTCAACGTCGAAGGAGAAGAATGCTCATCTGGATTAATTAAGAACCTGATTGAAATCTCCCAAAACGAACCACACTTTCCCCATTACTCTTTGATCTCTTGACATAATAATCAACTCTTCCCAATTATTGTTTCTTAAATCTTCAAAATTTGCCGCATATACAAAAGAAACGATAACCTGAGTTTGCTGACCAGGGAGAAGGATCTCGCAGGTCACCATTTGGAGAGACTTTGAGATAATGCTCACCTTAACACTAGGGTGCCACATAACCCAAATTTTCCCCAACTCCGAGTAAGCATAATTATCCTCAGAAAACCAGCCCGGTAAAACGTCGTTGATGAACTTCATTTTCTTAGGCTGCTTCACATGAGTCTCAATGAGACTCCCAAAGACGGGCTTAGTAGCTCTTGCCCATTTCTTAAAACCTCTACGGTGACTAGAAATATTAAAACCTCGCACATTCCAGCCAAAGATGTCTATATACATAAAATTACTGAGATTTGGAGCCCTTGCTCCTGATATTCTTCCTCTGTTTTTTAGACAGAACTTTAGTGAATTCTTCTTTCTCATCTCTCAGGAGGCCATTCTCAGTTGAATAGCCTGATGAAACATCAGAGGAATCGTCTTCCACATCTGACACATGTTCAGCGATATTCTTTCCCTTTAAAGACTGATCCACAACTGACTCCTGCTCAGCGATGCTCATTCCTTTTAGGGACTGATCCACATGGACAAATTTTTTCGCCACCCATATTGAACCAGCAGCACATCCACCGTTACTAGTCTCTCCTTTCTCAGTTATTTTCTTCACCCGAGAATCAGCTTGAGATGGAGACCGTAATGTCTCATTGCCATTGCGATTGTCTTTATTTGTAGGAAGAATTGATTCCTCAGCTAGAGACCGTTGTCGCTTTGCTTTCTTCTTCGCATTCTTGATTGCTTTGCCAGATTTTTCCTTTGGACATTGTTCAGTGCTATGCGCTGTCGAATTGCACTCATTACAAGTAATTGGCGCAGACTTACATCTCTTAATGCTATGTCCAATCTCCTTACAGTGAGCACAGATATGCGGCATCCATGGGCTCGATACCTCCACTCTTCTAATCTCTCCCGAGTCGAATTGGACATTCACCGCTTCCGACAAAAGTTTCCTCGGGTCGATTATGGTGAAAACCTTAGCAACCTCTAGGTTAGTCTTGTTTGCCGTAGAAGGATGGAGGAATTTTGGGTCGCCTACCAGACCAGCGATCCGCTCTAATCCTTCGTCATTGAAGAACTGGAAAGGAACTTTCCGTAGCTCTAGCCAAATAGGCGCTGATGTTAGCTCTGGTTTTACCGGAACGATTCCTGGTTCCCAGCTAGCAACAAACATCGATTGACCTGCTATCTTCCAAAGCTTCTGGTCCAACACACGCTTTTCTGTTGAAAGCATTTGGAATTCTAAAAAGGAAAGTGTTTCCTTCCATCTTTGAGACCGTAATATCTCTATATCGGGTCCAAATTCCATTTACAATATTGTGGATTGTCCCCTGAGCCGGTGGATCGTTGTAGAATTGGCCCAAGACGAAGATTCCCACGATTTTCCTATTCCGCTCAATCACGGAGTTCGGAATTTTGACACAAGATTCACCAGAGGGGAGAGTGAAAGACTCGCCCTTCTTCTCCAATTTTCTGGTATGACCTTTAGCTAACTCGCACCACTAATTTACCACTGGTTTCTTTGAGGTTTCCCCCACCGCTGCATCCACCACTTTCGCAGTTTCCACATATATGTCTTTCTTTCTCGAATCGTACACGGCGGAACCATCTGGCTTGTTTCCCTGATGCAGATCGGAAGAAACGACCACGGCGGGTGCTTCCTCAACAGCTGATTTTGCTAGATTTGTCACGCTTTCCTTCGCAATATCAGAGCTCACATCGGGCAAAGTTTCTGATCTCGCCAGTCAACGGAGGTTATGGCCAAACCCATGTCAAGGACAGCAGATTTGGCATTAGATGGAGTCGATTTGTTATCAGCAACCGGGGAGGAGGGCGGGAGGTTGACGGCGATGGCGGAAGAAGATTCCCGAGCGGATGAAGCTGGCTTAGACGAAGGCGAGCTCCCAGTTGGGGAATCCTTCTTTGAAGGTTTTCTATTCCTCATAAAGAGAGGAGGGCCTGAACAGGAAGGGTGGGGAGTCTTCCGACGTCGAAGCCGATGTCGGAGAAAATGGGTAGAGGAACTCACTTTTCGTACTTTTTGAGAGAGAGAAAAGTAAAAAAAATTGCATCCACTGATGTATGTTATACCTTCTATAATAGCAAATTAGATATTTGACCAACGTTGTGTGCAAACATAAGCAATATTTTTATATTTTGACTGAGAACATTCAATTAGAATATGTAATTAATGATATTTTCAATAGTATCTTACAAATTAAATTGAAGTTTATATATATATATATAGTTTTCATATCTATGAGCAATAAAAAAATAATCCTACACTTCTTTTCCTTGCGACACGTAAGAAAACTAATTTTGGCATCTGCTTTACTATATGGGATATTATTGGTTATAAATAGATTCAACATTGACATCCAAATACATCAACAACAAAAAATTAAGAAAAGAAAATGGCTAAGTTTATTGCCGTCTTTATTATATTTAACTTTTTGTTTGCTACTCAATTTTCCAATGTAAGATTGCAAAAAAGATTAACTGTTTCCCTTAGATTAATTTGTGAATCGATCAGATTCATATAGTTTATAATTTTTTTTTCAGGCAAAGGAATTAGAAAATCCATCAGAACCAATCCGCAAGGTATTCATAAAACTTAAAAAATCAATAGAAAACAAATAATATAATAGAAATAAGTGGAATGTATTCATATATCTATCATTTGTTTGCAGGAAGGAGGAGAGGGTTCACTTCGCAGTGGAGGTAATATTCCTTGATCATACTGATAAATATCGAGCAAAGTATTAACGTTCTTTTTTAATCCATTTAACAATGTTGTATATATTTTTGCGAATAGTGTCCGGCGACATGTAATTTTCGATGTTCAGCAAAGTGGTCAAAGTGTTTAGAAAAGTGGTCAAAATGTTTAAATTTTCTACACCAAGTTTAGGTTCGATTTTTAGAAAATACAAAAATAGATTAATAGATGCAAAGCTCATCGGATGTTCCAAAATATTGTATGTATAGTATAGTTCGTCATGATCTTGTATGTTGCGAGAAGAGTTGTCCACCGTGGGTGTAGTGTATGTAGAATCGTTCATTGTTGATTCGTGTGTTGCCAGAAAATTTACGTCGTGGAGTAGTTGTTTGTGAACTTTTCATCATAATCGCAAGTGTTACGGATAATGAAATTCGATCGATTAATCAACATTTGTAATAGAATTAGATCCATTATCTTTGGTGATTGACGTTACAGTATTAAAAACTGACATGTTTTACTGTTGTAAAAAACATTAAGAGAAATACTTTTTTGAAGCTTTCCAATATAACCGAACAAATCCAAAATCACATTAGAAAAGAACCAGAAATTACCTAACAGAAGTTACAGAAAACCAAACTGAAATCATATTTAGGTCTCAGTTCGGTGTCAATAATGCAACTCAAACCGAATTTTAAACAAAACCGAAATTACAGCAAACTAAACCGAATTTCCTCTGAAAAAAAATAAAAAAATCCCGAATAACCGAACCAAACCGATAAAGAATCCAGAAATTACGATTATGGAAAAAACTCATATATTCCAACAATCTTCTTCCTTCTCTGGCTTTGGCTTCTGCATCGGAGATCTCTCCGGATCTGCTACGCGGATTTCTCTGCTAAGCTCACCATGACTCATATCCTTGTCGATTCGTTTGAATTTCTCTTGTTCCAATTCGTTTCTTACCTCTCGATTGATTTTTCTTTCTTCCGTAAGCTCTGGATTGTTCGATTGCGCAAACTATCTGCCTTGGAAAGGTTTTGCGTGTTCTACAAGGCTGAAAACGCCTAAAATTTTAGGGTTTCGTTTTGGATCAGCAATTGTCTATTGATTTCTCCGTGTGAATTTGCCTCGAATCTTATGAGGGTCTGTTCTGTTTTTGTTTGATTTATTAATTTCCATTATCTGATTTTTTTGAAGTTGCACAAGACGGAAGCTTTTGGATTGCCCACTTTCTCGAGTTCTATGCAGATCTGATTTTGAGGGTGATGATACTCTCAAGGGTTTGATGATTTTATGTGTTTCATCGATTTGATCGCCTTTTTCATAAGAACCAAATTAGTTTGTTTTCTTTGATTCTGGCTTTTGTTTCTGATTGGCGAAATTTGCACGAGGAAGTCAGAGAGAGCGTGACCGTGAAAGGGCTCAAGCTCGTACCGGCGGTAAAGGAAAGAACAAAGACGACGGATTAACTCCGGAGCAACGACGTGAAAGGTAAATATTGCTCTTGAATCCGATTTCAATGTACTCTCTGGAGGATTAATCTTTGTAACGATTTAGGGATGCCAAAGCATTACAAGAGAAAGCGGCGAAGAAAGCTGCTCAAGCAGCTACTTCCGGAGGAGGAGGAGGCAAAGGAAACAATAATAAGAAATAACACAATCTGAGATGATTCGAATGTTTTTGTTGTAATACTTCTTTCTTGGCATTGCTTCTATGTGGAACTTTGCTTTTGAATGTGAAAGTTTGATGTTTGTGGTGACTGGTGAATGCTTTGCTTTCATGTTGAATAATGACACTCTTTGAGCATCCATGTTGTGTTTATCTTGGGGATAAAAACATTAGAGTGTAGTTTAGAATTGACCTAATATTTGGGATACGGGTATGATTTAGACAAACATTCTCTTTCGAGTATGAAACAGCGCAACACTATGGTTCGGTAATGAATTGAAAAAACCTACAGAATCACCTTGATCACAGATACGTACATAATAAGATATGGTTTCAAGAGGTAAATATTTTGTGCAACTCTTGATTTAAGTTGTTTCTTAGCTGCTCATATAGTCATCTGCATCATCAAGACCAACCCAACTAATGAAAGCAAATAGAAACTCTCTAAAACCCACTTTCCCTTTTCTTCCCCAATCCATTTCTTCTGCACCACACAAAAAAAAAAAAAAACAGAGGATTGATAGAATCCAATGAGTAATCATCAGAATAAACGCATAGAGAACAAAAGAAAAAGAGAGAAGAAGAGATTGCACGATTTATATATACCGAATCTCATGTTGGTGACATGTGAAGGAGATCGCTCTAGCGGATAGTCTTCGTTATTCAATGTCTTTATCACATCAGCCTTGTTCAGTTTCCCTTTACCATCTTTGTCCAAAAACAAGAACACTTCCACTATCGGATCAAATACAGATTCAACCAACTTCGGACCCGTCTCTCTCGATTCCTATAAGAAACACACAACAAAATTTAGTTTCTTTCAATAGCTAAAACATTCAATCTATTTATCATTATTACCACGTTTGATTCAGAGGAAGGTTTTGCTAGAAGATAAATGAGACAGAGAAGGACTATAAACTCATTGAACTGTATCCCTTTGCTTCCATCAACATCACACCATCCATATAAACCTTTCACTTCTTCATCGGACAAACTCAGCTTTAGTTCCTCTAAACATTTCTTCAGCTCCTCCATATCGATTGTTCCGTTTCCATCTTTATCTGTGGATTTCACAATAATCAAATTGTTAAAAACTAAAACCGGGGGAATCTTGAAAGCTAAAGAAAAGCTCAAGAAAACGTTACCGTATGATTCGAAAACGCTTCTGATGTTTCTCAATCCTTCCCTTAGCTTAGGAAACTTCATGATTATTGAATCCATGGACTTTAAACTCCGGTGTCCCGGATAATTTCTCCGGCTCTCCACCATTTTCCGTTCAAGCTTCGCGTCCAGCTCAGCATACTTCTTCGTGTTCTCCGAGTTGAAACAGCAGCAGAGCATGCTCCCTACACGGATTTTTGTATTTCAAAAGTAAGTATTAAACCAAAGAAACAGAAAATTTTGATAGAAACTATGAAAAAATAAGAACCCACTCATGTTAATTTTGATGGTTGTTATGACAGATGAATGAGAGGAACAAGGCGTAGCAGATTAAGTAAAGTATAAAGAATCATGAAGATAGGCATTACGAATAGTAGCAAAGTTAAAAGGCTCAAACTTTAGTGGCACTTTCATCAATTTAATGTTTTTATTTATTTTTAATTATTATTGTTATATCTTTCTTTCTTTCGTTATTGTTTCTGCCTTCAACCGCTTTCAATTGAATACAGGAAATAATAAGGTAAGGTTAGGGGTGTCCAATTTGGTGAAACCGAACCGAACCATACCAAAATAAAGCAATATAATAAACTAATATTTTTTTTAATTTAAAACTATAAATACACCCAAACAAAACTGAATTGATTTAGAGTAATATAATTAATCGGATGTTAACAATAAAAAAACTCTAATTTTACGTTGGTTTTCTTGATTTTTTTCCAGTCTCGAATTCTCATAATATAGGGAGGTAATAGGCAAAGACGAGTCAATATCAAGTTCAAAACAAAAATCTGTCTAGGAAAAACCGTCTAGTTATAGTTGAACTAGTTTCATTTTGAAATCAGTCTAAAGAAAAGTTATAGTTTGGTTTATTTGGTATAAACCGAATATACGAAAACTAAGAGTATCCAAACCAAACCATATCAAAAGTAAATATGTATTTAATACGATAACTATTTTTTTTGGTGAAAAACCGAGAAACAAAAAAAAAACCAACTGAGACGGAACCAGATTGAACACCCTAAGCACGTTTAGATGAAATTTTGATGACAAGTTTTGTATACAATAAATGAATAATACAATCCTTTCAATGCAAGTAAAGACGAGCACACAGTTTTCTCCTCTTAGTTTTGTTCTGTCTACGGATTAATCCTTCGGGGATTCAAAGGATTCCGATTCGTCCTATCCTCCGGTCTCGGTGTTGATCTTTCTTCAAAAGTAATGGTTTATTCCATTTTTTCGGGAAAAACGGTCAATTCGTGCCTCAACTCTAACAACTGGTATCGATTAATATTCATATTCGAACCATAAAATATTTGAATATCAAAATATGTACTATTTTTTTGGCCAAAACATATATTGACTCAATTTCTGTTAGTCAACTCCGTTAAACCGTTAACGAAGAATCCGAATTGCCACTATAAATCCGAGCTGGCATCGTAAATCAAAACGACGTCGATTTGATGGATTTTGAAAAATCAAAAATTAAACCCTCTATAGGGTATGAACCCTCAACCACCTGAACTAAACGAAATTTCTGATTATAATTATCAAATTGTTATGAATAATTAATATGAATGTCCAGTCCATATTCTAGATATTTTCGTTTTACTTATCCTCCAAATTTAGCTTATTCTCTAAATCTTTATAAACCTATATATACCTGTCATTATTCATGAAAACGTTACGAAACCCTAACCGTCTGAACAAGTTTCATTGCAACCCTAATCAACACCAACACTGATCTTTTCGATCTCTCATCTAAAATCCAACGTCGCCATCGTAATCGAGATAAATATTGCTTTAATCGAATCATGATTTGATTGGCTCATGCTTTAATCGCAATTGCATACTTCGTTTGAGATCTATACTTTAATGATTTACCGGCTTCGTTATAGAGATCAATCTGATTATTTATATCTATCGTCACTTGCTTTATTATGATTGGTTCAAAGTTCTTATTGCTTTCGTTACGATGGCTTATCTTATTATATAAAGTTGGATCTCTCCACGTGATCGTGACACGTAGAATAATTTTCATTCACGAGATTGTGACATTTGTCACGTTTAATTTAGATATTGACATGTGTCAATTAATTAAAAAAAAATAGTAAAAATGAATTAAAGTAAATATTAAAAAATGTTAAACTAAAAAAATACAATCTTAAAAAAGAGAAAACAAGAATAAGTAAGGAAAACTTACAATTAAGGAAAATGACAAAGGAAAACTTAAAAGTTTATACCACGACCAAACTTAAAAAAGAAAAATTATAAATATACTCTAAAATTAAAAGGAAAAACTAAAAAAAAACAATCTTAAAAAAATAGAAAACAAGAATAAGTAAAAAAAACTTACAATAAAGGAAAGTGACAAAAGGAAACTTAAAATATATACCACAACCAAAGTTAAGAAAGAAAATTTATAAATATATTATAAACTTAAAAGAAAAATTATTAATATACGACAAACTTAAAAGTTTATAACCCTTCCCATTATGACAAAAAGAAACTTAAAAAGAAAAATTATTAATATACAATCACGACCAAACTATATATGTATGTGTCATGTGTATACGTACGAGAACATATGATATATGTTTCACCAAATTTTTCCTTCAAAATATATATTTATTTCATATGTTTTTGAAATTAATCATAATTTTTTTAAAGTACCCGATTTCTTATATGTTTAGATTTCATATAAAAAATTTAAACATGTCAAATTTTATTTAATATATAATGCATAATTTTTCTAAATTAGTAACTCGCATGATTGCGACACGTGTTAAGTTAATCGATTAGATTTTGACATGTGTTTAATAAATTTACAATTATATTTTGACATGTGTGACGTGTTTCATAAATTTCTAATTATATTTTAAACGTGTTAAGTTAATCGATTAGATTTTGGCATATATTTAATAAATTTCTAATTATATTTTGACACGTGTTTCAAAAAATTCCAATTATATTTTAACACATAATATTAACAATAAAAGTCAAATTTTAGGAATCTTAAAAGGTATTAGGAAAAAAATAGACAAAACCTATAATCTTAAAGGTATTAGGAAAAAACAAATAGTAGTTATGTTTAGATTAAGGAAATCAAACAAAAACTATAAATGAAAACCAAACTTAAAAAAAAAAAAAAAAAAAAC
>PKMM01019763.1:166099-204218 GCA_002933915.1 Eutrema heterophyllum
AAATCTATATATATATATATATATATATAAAGGAGAATGTTTCAAAGTTAGTAAGTTGCCAGATCGCGACACGTGTCGAGTTAATCCATCAGATTTTGACACATGTAAACAAAAATTCCAATTAATTTTTGACACATAATATTAACAATAAAGAAAAATATAATCTAGACTTAATCCTAAAAGTAAAGTTAACAAAAAAAAATTACCAATTAGATTTTGACTCATAATATTAACAATAAAAAGAAAAAAAAAATCTAGACTTAATCCTAAAAGTAAAGTTAGCTAAAAAAAAGGAAAATAAAAGTTGTTTTTAGATTAAGGAAAATGTATCTTAAAGACTAAAGTTTTTTTTTAAAACAGGAGAAAAATAGTTTTTCTGTTTATAATAAAGCAATTAAACAATAGATTAACATCCTTCCAGCAACATTAAATCATAATTTATCATCTTCGCTATTTTAATAGACTTAAGCAACAGATTAATTTTATTGCTTAATATATCTAATTGCTTAGAATTATTTTTCTAAAAGACCTAGATGATAATGGTGAAATTATGATTGTTTGATGGTTAATATCACGTATTTCACAGTACGTTTGGGGATATTTCCAATTGCATAACATAACATGTAAATTTTATGCTTTATCGATTCATGTCAACTGTGGATTTATAGCAGGTTGACTTTTGTTTAAATTGATATTGCATACTTTGTTGTTTATTGCTCTATTACTTTGGTATTTATTGGTTTAGTAATTTTGGTAATTTGGTTTTGGTAAACCGAGATCCATATTTTATTATCGACACATGTTTTCGTTATGATCAGCGAATGTCTTATTGCTTTACCTTTCAATACTTTATCATGGTTAATTAAATTTTGATTACATAAAAAAGATTTGTGACTACGATTTCTTCTCTCCTCATATACTTTAACTATAATTTTGATGTTGTTGTGACTCTATTATGATCGTTGAGCAAATCGAAAATAGAGAACATCATCAGTTTGATCCACCAACTTCATCTTCCACCTCATGATTGAAGGTACGATTTCCCTTTTTGTATTGACCGGATGATTGATGCATTACTTTACAAAATATGAGTTTTAGCAAATCGATGTTATTCAATTATTTTTGGTTCGAGTACTTGACCGTAAAAGATCCACATATTATTTAGAATAATCTAAAAGAAAGATATGATCACTAGAATGTGATATTGTCTAAAGCTCTTGGTTAATATAAGATTACAAGACTTGGAGTTTGTAATCGGTTACAGAGCAAAACAATGAGTTATAGATGACAAAATCATGAATCACGTCCAATTAGCTTTCGTCTATTCCTTGAAGTGAATGTGTGACATAATATATTAGACCACATCAATAATCATGGCCGGGAAGTGGCTATAAAAGTGGTCGTAGACGTGAACGTGGATATGGATATGGATATGGATATGGTCAAGTCAAAGTCGAGGTCAAAGAGTTTCTTTCAAGAACTCATCTCACTAGAAGAACAAACAAGAGATATTCCTCTTATTTGACGATGAAAGAAAATAGTTTGAGTACAATATCAGGTAGTATAAAGATTATTGAAGGCTTCGGAAGAGCAAATATATGATTGTCTATGGGAACACAATTTGAATTCACTGATGTGTTATACTCTCCCAAGTCTAAAAAGGTTAAAAAAGCCTAAAGAGAATACATGACCCAAGTTGGGTATGTTGTTGATTATAGAGTGAGATTCAGTTCGAGATGGAGGACCTGAAGTGTCATCATCTCGAGGGAGAGAATTATGGAATCCCACATCCATAGTAAGTGGAACATCCAGAAGATTATGTTAACACTCAAAATGGACTTTGATGAGTCATTTATAAAACAAATCCAGAGGATTTCAAGATTAATCATGTTAAGGCAATAAAAGTATTTTGGAGAAACTACATGCATTCTCTAATAGATTATACTACACAACAAGGTATAATGGAGATAAGTAAAATAGTAAACCAGAAGTTTACTAGAAATCTAATTGTTTTGGCATGACCGGTTAGGCCATTCCGGCTCAATAGTAATGCGAAAAAGAATAACAAAATTATGTGGACTTTCATTAAAGACCCAGAAGATTCCTATGTATTGTCTATAAAGTAAATTGATAATACGGTTTTCACTATCCAATAAATTTGGAATATATTAATTTTCTGGTATGTATACAAGGAGATATTTTGGATTGATCACCCATTATGTATCTTTGCAAGAGTATTTGGTTAATTGATTAGAGTGAAACCGCATTGATTCGCATTATACCAACGAATACTTTTGAGTTCTCCCCAAGATTGGTTTTTGGTCAGGAACCGATATTTCCCATCTAAAAGTTTTTGGATGTAATGTTGCTCCACCACATTGATCTAAGATGGGATCTCAAAGGAGGTTAAAAATATATGTTGGATATGAATCTCCCTTGATGAGTAAATATATTGAACCATCAACAAGGGATAAGGTTTGATTTACATACTGTTATTTCAGTGAGTCAATTTTTCCAACAATTAAGGGAGGAGAAGAAAATAAACAGCTGGAAAAGAAATCAGTGAAAAAAATTATCTTGATCCTCATTAAGAATGTGCACTAGAAGTTCAAAAAATAATTCATTTGCAGAGTTAACAAATTTGATGCCAGAAGCATTTACTGACCCTGATTGAGTGACGAAGTCACATATACCAGCTGTGCTCCAATTAATATTGATGTCCCGGGGGGACAATATCAACTGCTATTGAGTCTAGAGATCGCATGAAACGTGATAGACCTATTGGTTCCAAAGATAAAAATCCTCGAAAAGAAAAAGAGCAGACTTTTAAAATGGCAAGACCGAGGAATCGAATAATTATGGAGGATCTCCATAAGAGACATTATGCATGACTAAGAAAGAAATCCAGGTACATGGTAATGGTAATGATAAGAGATTTCAACTAGTTGTGTCATGTCTGAAACAAAATGGAACCAAAAGCAAATCGACGTCGTTAATGATTGGCCAATCATAGAAAAGGCCGTAGAGGCAGAATTGAAATCTCTTGCAGAGAAGTATTTGGACTAGTAGTCTGTACACTTGAAAGTGTAAAACTAGTGAGACATAAGTGGATCTTTATGCGAAAGATGAATGAAAGTGATATATGAAGAGATATACTTTCTTGTGGTGGATGCAACTATTTTCAGATCCCTTATGAATCCGACAATGAGAGAAAGACTTGATTTACTCTTACAAGAATTTAAAATGCTAGAGCAATCCAGAAGGATTTAAACTGCCAGAAGCAGCCAAGAAGGATTGAAACTGCTAGGAGCAGCAAATTCAAGTTCTTGAGTACACTAGCTATTCGATTGAATTGAAACAAATATATTTCATGGGGTATGTTGGTGGTGAGTTTAGCACTCCCCGGTTTAGCCTTGTTTAAACCAAGACCGGCCCAATTGATCCCGGTTGACGACGGTTCGAACCCAAAAGGAAAGATCATGAAACGGTTGCCGACCTTCGAACTCGAAAGAAAGGTCCGCGAAAGATTGTTAATCGATGAGTTCGGTAAGAATCCGAAGGAATACCAAACTTGAAGTGATCGGCTCCGAACGTTGATTTTTAACCGAGATCGGTGAATTAGTCCCGATCGACGACGGTTCAAGATCGGTCGAGAAGTGCACAAAGTGATCAACCATCGAGCTCGGTGAAAGCCGAACTCGTCATCATCAATTCTAAACGTAAAATCAAGTCCTCGTCTCGAACCGAGATTGGCCCATTTGATCCCGATTGACGATGGTTCGAGATCGGTAAAGAAAAAGACATCAAGCGATTGCCGACTAGCGGTATACCGAGCTCGCCAGTATCAACCCATCGTAATCAAACCCACTTCCGGGATTCGCGGAGAAAAGCATATCTTACTTTGCGGAAAAGAAAGATTAACTAGTTTTTTTAATCCGGGATTCGCGAAACTTTTCCCGGATTCGGGGGAAGTATAAGCCGCGAGGAAGCTTATAAATAAGGAAGTACCGACGACATTTTTAGGGAGAGAGTGATTCACGACACATTTTAGAGAGAGAAAGTGAAAACTCAAAATCCGATCTCGATCTTATTACCGATCTCAAAACTCTTTGTAAACTCCGACGAGTTCAATTTGATAAAAACGAGATCCCGATCGATCTGTCAATTCTTTTTATTCTTGTGTGATTTCTACAATTAACAATTGTCGCTTCAGAGAGGGGGGCGAACCTCCGATTTTGTGGTTAACAGCCGACCTCCGAGTCTCTTTCGATAAAGCCCGACGATGACCGAAACGATGATAACCCCGATACTCGATGGCAGCACGCTCGGCGATAACGGTACCCAGAATAACAGACTCGACATTCTCAACCCGGAAAATCGCGACCCGACCAACAACAACGACGATCCTTCACTTATTCCGCCAAGCACTGCTACTACGACCCAGACTCCAGTCGACCAAACCACTCTCATGATGGCCTTGGCAACACAACTTGCCGAACTCGCCAAAAGTAACGATGAAAGATTCGACACTCTTTTCGCAAATCTGACAGAACTTCGAGACCAGCTCGGTGAACTTAGACAGAACCCATCGCCTTTCCGACCCGATGAAGTAACACCCCCTCTTCGCCGAAACCTTATCACCGAGCTAAATCGAAACCAAAGCACAACAGCTCAATCTCCCGCATTAAGATCCGCCGATAGCCAGGGAACACATATCACCGATCAGGCATCTCTGGATCAAGAGTTCGAGAGCGTCAAAGCCCAACTTCAAGATATGAAATCCAAGTTCCATCAGGACACCAGCTCGGCACCCGAGATTGATCGTGTAATCCAAGAGACCCAGAAGACACCGTTCACACATCGGATTGTCAATACTCCAGTTCGACGCTTGGAAAAGATAAAAATCACACCGTACGATGGACATACCGACCCTCGTCATTTCATGACCTCGTTCGGCATCATGATGAACCGTTTTCGATTTGACACCAAGGAGGAAAAAGATGCCGCCACATGCCAACTCTTTATGGAGAACCTCAACGGAACCGCGCTCGACTGGTTCTCACAGCTAGATACACACTCGGTCTACAACTATATCGAACTATCAACCAAGTTTCTCAAGCGCTTCACAATGTTCATCAAGCAAAAAACTCGGAACGCCGACCTGTGGGCCCTCGAACAGAAAAGCAAAAAACCATTGCGTATTTATGAACCGATTCAAAGCAATAGTGTCCCACTGCACTATTGATGACGAAGCCGCAATCGAGGCCCTCTACAAGGCGACCTGGTACAAGTCGGATTTTCACAAGGAGATCAAACACAACTGGCCGAACACTCTGGAGGACATCTTACACAAATCGCACGTTCACATCCTTGAACTAGAAGAGGTGCCGCAAAGGATAAACATTACGCCCTTTCAAAGCAAGTCGCACCCAGAGACAAGCCAAAAGAGGAGTACCGCGAAAACCGGACTAACTATGAAAGACGAACTGCGACTCAATAAGCCAGTACCATTCAACCACAACAACAGTGGAATACATGGGTTCGGCCCGAGGATCCAAATTTGCCGACCTCCAGCGCAGAACCGTTCTGCCAATTTCACAATAGAGAATGTCACATCACCAAAGAATGTCGACACCTCAAAGATCTGCTCTTGTTGAAATACAAAAAAGGCGAAGTCCCGGTCGAAGCCGCGTTCTGGCCTGGTAACAGATTTTGCCGTAATGATAATAAAGGAGGTCGTCGGCCGAACACCGTTGGCAATCCGGGACAAACGAATGTCAGATCTAACATGGAGCAACCAAAACGAGATCGGGAGGACCAACCCAAAAATCAGAACATCCCGCAAGTCCGGAAGCGCGTTAACATGATTATGGGAGACCTCGAATCCTGCAATTATTCAGTTCGGGCAATAAAAGAGCACAACAGAGAAGTAATTACGGCATGATGGCAGAACCGAGTTGTAGCAGGCGGGATATCGGTAACCTTCTCTGTGGCCGATACGGATGGACTCCACATGCCGCATAACGACCCTTTAGTCGTCAACTTGCTTATCGGAGGCGTTGCTGTCGGGAAGTCCTCATCGACACCGGCAGCTCGGTAAACGTGATATTCAGACAGACACTGAGAAACATGGATTTCCCGGACTCCGAGATCAAAGAAAACATTGAACCTCTCACTGGGTTCACATGCGAATAAACCATGACCGTGGGAACTGTCAAAATACCAATCTACGTCGGCGGACTCGTAAGAATGGTCAAATTTTTGGTCCTCGACAGGCCGGCGATCTACAATGTCATCCTCGGGGCACCTTGGATCCACACAATGTAGGCCGTTGTCTCGACCTACCATCAATGTTTAAAATTCCCAACGCCATCCGGAATCTTTACCCTCAAAGGCGATCAAATAATGTCCCGAACATGCTATATCAACGAATGCAAACTTAGGACGGCATCCCGAACATGCGTCATCGGCACGAATAGAACTTCGGCAGATCCATTAGATCGAAAGATGGATCCTGATTTGCCCAGGCGTGAGACAATCATCCAGGTCAATATAGACAAACTCAATCCCGAAAGATGCGTCGGTATCGGAGCCAAACTGAATGAAGAAATCAAAAGTGATATTATCCGCTTCCTTAAAAGGAACGTCTCGACGTTCGCCTGGACTATTACGGATATACGCATGATTAACCTAAAAATCGCGTGTCACAAGCTCGGCATTGACGCTACCTTCAAATTAATCAAGCAGAAACGACGTAAGCTCGGCCCAGAAAAGGCTCAGGCCGTCAACGACGAAGTCGAACGTTTACTCACAACAGGCTTAATTACCGCGGTCAGATATCCAAACTTGTTAGCTAATCCGGTCGTCGTGAAAAAGAAGAACGGGAAATGGAGAATTTGTATTGATTTCACTGATCTCAACAAAGCTTGCTCAAAAGACAGCTTCCCGGTTCCGCATATCGATAGACTGGTCGAATCCATGGCCGGAAACGAACTTCTATCCTTCATGGATACCTTCTCAGGGTACAACCAGATACTTACGCACCCTAACGATCGAGAGAAGACATCATTTATCAAAGATCGGGGCATCTATTGCTACAAAGTCATGCCATTCGGACAGAAAAATGCCGGAGCAACATACCAACGACTTGTCAATCGTATGTTCGCAAGTCAGCTCGGTAAAACTATGGAAGTATACATCGATGACATCGCTGAAGATCGTATCGGTCATCTCAACACGTGTTTCGACATACTCAACGAGTACGGCATGAAACTCAACCCAAACAAGTGCACATCCGGGGTAACTTTCGGAGAGTTCCTTGGCTATATCGTGACTCATAGGGGAATCGAGGCTAACCCTAAGCAGATCTCGGCAATCCTTGACCTACCATCCCCAACAACGAAAGGAGAAGTTCAGCGGCTGACCGGCCGTATCGCCTCGCTTAACCGATTCATCTCCCGATCAATAGATAAGTGTCTACCTTTCTATCAACTACCTCGTGGCAACAAACATCTCGAATTGGATGATAAATGCGAAGACGCATTCACAGAGCTTAAGGAGTATATGTTCACTCCCCCGATCTTGGCCAAACCTGAAGACGGCGAAACTCTTTACCTTTACATCGCGATTTCCACCTCAGCTGTCAGCGGGGTCCTAGTTTGGGAAGACCGAGGCAAACAGAAACCTATTTTCTACATCAGCAAGTCACTAGGCAAGGCCGAGACTCGATATCCGACTCTTGAAAAACTTGCCCTTGTCGTGGTCACCGCGGCTTGGAAACTTTGCCCGTACTTCCAATCGCATTCGATCACCGTCCTTACCGACAAACCCCTGCGAACTATTCTGCACAGCCCAAGTCAGTCCGGCAGACTCGCCAAATGGGCTATCGAACTGAGCGAATACGATATCGATTACAAAAATCGGACGAATATCAAATCTCAAGTACTCGCCGACTTCCTTATCGAACTGCCGCAAGAATTTATCAACACCGACATCCCAAACACCGAACAATGGATGCTTCACGTCAATGGCTCATTATCCCATCGCGGATCGGGAGTAGGCATCCGCCTTCAGTCGCCAACTGGAGAAATCTTGGAACAATCAATCCGACTGGAATTCAACACATCGAACAACAAAGCCGAATACGAAACATTACTCGCCGGACTGCGCTTGGCCAAGGCCATCAGAGCAACTCGTGTACATGCGTATTGCGACTCCCAGCTCGTCGTGAGCCAATATAGCGGAGAGTACAATGCGAAGAACGAACGAATGGATTCATACGTCAAACTCGTAAAGGAGCTCGCCGCCGAATTCGTATCCTTCGACCTTACGAAAATTCTGCGAGGAGAGAACGCGACTGCCGACGCACTCGCCACCCTCGCATCCAGCTCGGACCCTCACCTTAAGCGAACGATCCCGGTTGAAAGCATTCCGAAACCAAGTATTGAGAAACCAGAGGCATGCCTCGCGGACGTAATTACGAAGAACAACCAGTTGAAAAAATAGCAAAGGGAACGTCTAGAAAAGCATCATCCCAGCAGACTGACCTGAATGCTGCTCCCAAACCGGATTTAACGCAAAATCCCGATCTACGGGATCAGTCCAACGATGAAAACGAAGTAGAATCTGAGGGACTTCATGTTCTGATTGACATTGAGGCCGAAAAAGACGAGGAACCCGAAGATTGGACTACCGAAATCAAAATGTACATCTACGAAGGACGAGTCCCAACGGACAGGTGGGCAGCTCGGCGACTTAAGATGAGAGCAGTCTCATACATCGTCCTCGATGGGGAATTATTCCGATGGAGCGCCTCGAGAGTCCTGTTGATATGCGTATCAAACAACGATATTGATGAAGTCATGAGGAACGTACACGAAGGATCAGGGGGAAATCATTCCAGAGGGCACTCCCTGGCTCTGAAAATAAAAAAGCAAGTTACTATTGGTCGACCACGTTGAAAGATTGTGAGAAGTTCGTAGCTAAATGCGAATAATGCCAACGACACGGCCCGATGATCAATCTACCACCCAAACTGTTAGCAACGTCAACATCACCTTACCCTTTTATGCGATGGGCAATGGAAATCATCGGTCCACTACGACGTTCAACCACACAAAAGCAGTTCATCCTCGTTATGACCGATTACTTCACCAAATGGGTTGAGGCCGAATCATACGCCGAGATACAAGCTCTCGATGTCCAGAAATTCGTTTGGAAATACATCATTTGCCGACACGTAGTACCATACGAGATCATCACAGATAATGGGCCACAATTCATTTCGACGTTGTTCGGCGATTTCTGTGCAAAGTGGAAAATTCGACTAAGTTTCTCAACACCGAGATACCCACAAGGCAATGGCCAAGCAGAAGCGACTAACAAAACCGTGATCGACGGACTCAAGAAGAGATTACATGCGAAGAAAGGACGATGGGCCGATGAACTAGACGGAGTCCTCTGGTCTCACCGAACTACACCTCGGCGATCTACCGGACAATCTCCCTTTTTCTTAGCATACGGAACAAAAGCTTTATATCTGGCCGAAATCAACATCCCAACCATACGCCGAACAATGCTTACACAAATCCCTGGCCTCAATGACGAAATGATGTTCGACAACCTCGACGGACTCGAGGAACAGCGCGGACATGCATTAGTCCGAATACAGAACTATCAAAACTTAGCGGTACGCTATTACAACAAGAAAGTACGAGGTCGACATTTCGAGGACGGTGACATTGTCTTACGAAAACTTTTCCAAGGGACAGAAGAGAAAAACGCTGGCAAGCTCGGCACTAACTGGGAAAGACCATATTAGATAACGCGGGTCGTCAAACTCGGCGTCTACGAACTAATGGAGATGGACGGAACTCCGATCCCGAGATTGTGGAACTCAATAAACCTCAAACGCTATTACTACTAAGTTCAGCATCGCGGGGGAAAAAAAAAAAAAAAAAAAAACCAGCTCATTTAGTAAGCTCGTCTTCAATTCCGATGTAAAATGAACTACGGATGGCTTGATCCCTCTTTCAAGGGTACGTAGGCAACCCTCAACGGGTACAGCTGTGACTTAATAAAATTTTATCTCCAAGTATCTTGATAAGCCGAACTCGATATGTTCGCATCTTCAAAAGCCGAACTCGATATGTTCGCATCTTCAAAAGCCGAACTCGATATGTTCGCATCTTCAAAAGCCGAACTCGATATGTTCGCATCTTCAAAAGTCGAACTCGATTTGTTCGCTTCTTCAAAAGCTAAACTCAATATGTTCGCATCTTCAAAATCCGAACTCGATATGTTCGCATCTTCAAATGCCAAACTCGATATGTTCGCATCTTCAAAAGCCGAACTCAATATGTTGCATCTTCAAAAGCCAAACTCGAAATGTTCATACACTTGTTAGGCCGAACTCAAGCAGTTCGCCGAACTCGAATAGTTCGTATCATCGAAAACAGAACTCTAACAGTTCGGCGAACTCAATTACTTTGCAACGGTCTCATACAGTTCACCGAACTCAAACATTTCATAATCTCTTTTAAAGCCAAACTTTTCAGTTCGCACTACAGTCATAAACGACTAAATCATTTAAGCCGAACTTTGTAGTCCTGGCCAGATGATCAGTATAAACATATAAGCCGAGCTTCGTCTCGCATGCACCCCCATGATGCTATGGATAACACACTTTCCATGTTAAGCCGGGACCAGTCCCGCACTATATCCGCTTTCAGATCATCCGAGCTAAATAAGCCGAGTCCATCTCGCAAACTCCGATTCGATCTGAGAAGACCTGGAGTATCTTAAGACGAGCTACCAATGCACTCTCATGCTAAGCTCCAAGGTAAAGCCGAACGTTTTGTATCGCAAAATTAAGCCGATTTCTCAACAATCGCAAAACTAAGAAGCCGATTTCTCAACAATTACAAAATTAATAAGCCGATTTCTCAACAATCGCAAACTAGTAAGCCGATCGTATCATTTTACTACCTCACAAAAGCCGAACTCGATTTCATAGATTCAAATTCGACTAAATATAAAAACTGAGGTCGAAATCGAAAATTGAAACAATACGAAAAAGATAACACCGAATTCATTAAGTCACGAAAGCCTCATTAGGCAAAAAGAGTTTACAAGAGAAAAGCCCAGTCGGACAAACTATTACATAAAAAGCCCCTCGGGCATAAAGAAGAGTTTACCAAGCTAGCAAAAACGGATAAAAATATACAACTGAGACAGCAATCAGACAACTTGATCTCTTATTTCACTCGTCCGATCGCCCAAGATCGTGGGCTGATTCGAACCGAACATATCAAGACTTCTACCCCAATCGGCAAGGAGATTTCCGGATGAACAGGTTCGATGAACGAAGATATAGTGAGATCCTCCTCGGTGAGCTCGCAACGCGCGATAGCTTTGTATTCTGCCGACTTCTCAGATTTAAGCTTCTTCAGCTTTTCAATACGGGCCGGCGGAACGACGATGCCGCCTTTCTTTTCAAGAAACCAAAAATTGAGAACTCCATGGAGCTGGTTGATACCAAGGAACGGTTTCTTCTGCCGATCAATTGCAGCAAGATGATCCTTCACCTTTTGGAGACGAACCTGAAACTTCTCGGTCACCTCTTTTCCTTTCATGATCTCCCTTGTACGAGTCCCTCTCAGACGAATCGTCTCGTTCTCCAGATTTTGGACGGCCGCGTCCCTATCTACCTTAAGCTCGGTGTTCGCATTTCTCAAGACGACTAGCTCCTTTTTAAGTTCGGTGACGGCCAAGTCGCCATCTTCCGATCTTGCTTGCTCAGCAAGCAGCTCTTTCTGCAATTTCTTGGCAGCATCCCCAACCTCGATAGCCTCGCGACGTGCAACACCGAGCTCGCGATCGTATATTCCAACAAGCTCGTTCGTCTGAGACACCATCTACAAAAGAAATAAAAGAAGGCTGTCATATGCCGAGCCTCAAATCAAAATTAAGAAGAATAAGCCAATCGGAGTTCATTTACGTCGGCAGTAGTACGAGCTAACTTCTTATAAGCTTCTGATTGGAGGCAATTCTTGGGTACCGAAAGTAAGTTGTCAATACAGATCGGCGCACGCACCCGCATCATTAATGCGGGCTCATCCTTGTCATAGTCGAACTTGACAGAATGTGCCGAAGGTCCGGCAGTTTGCTGCCTTTTTGAGACGGCAGACCAGTCTAAGTGACTTTCTCCAGCAACCTCAGTACGCACCGTTAGAATATTATCTCCCGCATGAGGGGAGCTTGGTCCTTTGGCTGCTCGCTTTGACGACCTCCTGGCCAAACTTCACTTCACCTTTTTCTTTTGCCTTTCGGCCTCAAGCTCGGTTCCAGGATTCACTTCCCCTTCAGGAGGAACCTGCTCCTCTTCAACAACCGGCTCCTCTGCAACGGCCCGCTCCTCATCGTCGACATGCTCGTTCTGATGGTTGGGAGAGACCTCGGCAAGGTCCTTGTCATACTCCAGATCGTAATCGAAGTCGGAATATCATCGATCTTCATCTTTCTCTTCATACCGAATGGATTAGCTAAAGCAAAAGTAGCTCGGGAGTTAGAGAAATGCCGATGTCGAATAAAATAAAAAAAATTGCCGAAACGGACCTTTGAGAGCTCGTTTAGCCTTCAAATCAAGTTTCTCCTGGTACGCCGCCGGCCAACGAATCTTCCCACCCGCACTTAGCCTCTTCTCGTGCTCAGAAGTAAAACCTTTGTAAGGATGCTCAGAGTATAACGAGCTGAAAAGACAAGATTGAAAATGGTTAGATAAGATAAATTGAAAAACAGCTAAGCAAAGACCGATATCTACCAATGGGGATCCTCCATTGAGTCCGGTGATTGCCATCAAGCCGTTCTACAGAGAGATCGTCAATCCGAAGATAAAAGTAACGAGTACTCCAATTGTTAACCTTGCTCGGTTTATTTACCGTAACAAGATCATACTCCGGTTTTGCATTTGCCGATAAGAACCAAGGTTTCTGTTTCGCAATGTTCACTCGGAACAACCTCTCAATCACCCGGACATCAATCGGAATATCGCAATCTTCCCGAAGGACTAGAAGCCCAACGATATTGATAATCGTGGCAGGCCGGAGTTGGGAAATCGCAACAGTACGGCGCGCACAGTACCTATAAAGAAGCTCTGGCAAAGGAAATTCAAGTCCGTAGCTTCTGAAATAGTCCTCACACACGCAGATGTAACCCTTAGGGACGTCCAAGGTCTTTGATCATTATTCGGGATACGAAAGACGATATCGTCAGGAGCTCCACACCGCTCCATAGTGTGTTTAACGGTATCTCATGTTGATTAAGTCGGCCCGACAGAGACGGCGTAACAATTCTGCGAACTGCCAACGGAACAACCTCTTTTGCCGGACGGACTCTCTCTTCTTCAGCCTCGGCAAGCCCGACAGCCAGTTCCCTGTCGAACCGAACTTGTTCATCCACTTCAACGAGTTGCCTATTTTCAAGATCGGCGGTCAACTCTCCATCAGGCCGAACTTGATCATCCACGGAAATCCGCTCATCTTCGAGCTGAACCTGAGCATCCGTCTCACGATTCTCTCTAGCCACAAAGTTCGGAGCTTGGATAACAGCTCGGGAACAACTAGGAACAGCAGGAGCACAGCGCGAGTTGCGTCTGATCAACTCTTGTCGGACCCCACTCAGACCGTCATCGGATGAATCATCAGGATCCGACGAACTGATGAACAACTTGAGATCGATGTTTGGATTTCGCGGAGAGGGAGTTTGGTCGTTAACAGAAGTTGAAGAAGAACTCGAACTCATCTCGATCAAAGAAGACAAAATCGGAACAATTTGGTGAAGAACAGTTTGAAGATAGATCGGAGAGTTTGAGGATCTTCGAAGCAGATCGGAGGAATCGGGGCGGAGAAAGATCGGAAAATTTTAAAGCAAAAAAAAAACTAGAGAGAAAGGAGAGCGCTAGAGAGAGAAAGAGGCGTACCTTTTTTAAGCGAGATAATGAAGTGAAGAATCAGAAGAGCCTAAGGGTATTTATAGAGAGAAAAGCAATTATGGCGACTCCTCGATTTCCGCAACGGTTATAGAAGCCGAATCGTCGCGACTCCTTGATTTCTGCAACGGTTATAGATCCTGAATCGACGCGTCTTTTCAAGATTTTCCGAACTCAAAGGATCTTCGAATTTGGAAATTCGGATCAAGAAAAATGCCGATATCAATTCCAGCAAGACTAAAAATTCTTCAGTAACTTCGCCGAACTCAAAAGATTCATTCGCCGAACTGGGGGGGGGGGACTAATTGTTGGTGGTGAGTTTAGCACTCCCCAGTTTAGCTCGGTTTGAACTAAGACCGTCCCAATTGATCCAGGTTGACGACGGTTCAAACCCAGAAGGAAAGACCACGAAACGGTTGTCAACCTTCGAACTCGAAAGAAAGGTCCGCGAAAGACTGTTAATTGATGAGTTCGGTAAGAATCAGAAGGAATACCGAACTTGACGTGATCGGCTCCGTACGTTGATTTTTAACCGAGATCGGTGAATTAGTCCCGATCGACGACGGTTCAAGATCAGTCGAGAAGTGCACAAAGTGATCAACCATCGAGCTCGGTGAAAGCCGAACTCGTCATGATCAATTCTAAACGTAAAATCAAGTCTTCGTCTCGAACCGAGATCGGCCCATTTGACCCCGATCGACGACGGTTCGAGATTGGTAAAGAAAAAGACATCAAGCGATTGTCGACTCGCGGCATACCGAGCTCGCCGGTATCAACCCATCGTAATCAAAACCCACTTTCGGGATTCGCGGAGAAAAGCATATCTTACTTTACGGAAAAGAAAGATTAACTAGTTTTTAATTCCAGGATTCGCGGAACTTTTCCCAGATTCGGGGAAAAGTCTAAGCCGCCGAGGAAGCTTAAAAATAAGGAAGTCCCGACGACATTTTTAGGGAGAGAGTGATTCACGACACATTTTAGAGAGAGAAAGTGAGAACTCAAAATCCGATCTCGATCTTATTACCGATCTCAAAACACTTTGTAAACTCCAACGAGTTCAATTTAATAAATACGAGATCCCAATCGATCTGTCAATTCTTTTTATTCTTGTGTGATTTCTACAATCAACAGGGTATACTCTTAAAGTGAATATTATGAGGTTAACCGATATACCCATGTGTATTATCAAAAGATTATGGATCAATGTGATCCTTGATTTGTACATAATCAAAACTCTTGAAGAGTTATCAGAAGTCAAAATTTGGAAGAAACGACTTATGGAAAGATAACATTGTCTTCAAGTTCTCCAAATCGTAAATTTAAGGAAAGAGATGTTTTCTCAAAGATCCTTGCAGGATTTTACATAGAAAACGCTCATATATAGTTGGTCTTGAAGTACCACACTTAAAATGATATTTGAGCAAGTTGTTGATCACTTTCATGATTGAAAGATGTGCTTTCATATGACAAGAAAGAAAGCCAACATAATAGCCTTTACAAGAAGAGCATGAATAACTCGTATGTACAAATATGTACAATATGAATATCTAGAAGATTGTAAGTTAAAAGAAATTTGGCATGAAGTCCAAATAGACGAAGAAAATATCTTCTATGTGAGAAAAGATGTTATGGACCATAAGTCCAATAGCCTAAGAAATTATGATAATCATACGAGTGTATTAACTAAGGTTATGCTTATATCAATTCCCTAAAGATGATATACATTATTGAAATGCATCTCTTGAAGAAGATGCTTCTTAGGGGAGAAATATGATGATGTGCGTAGTTGTACTCTTTTTCCTTATCATGGTTTTTATCCCACTTAGTTTTTCCATAACAAAGTTTTAACTAGACAGCAAAGAGCATGCAAATGATAGACACCTAAAGGGAATGCAAATATAAAAGTCTATCACAATTCCAAATATTATTGAAATCATCAGAAGCAAAGAGAATGGTTAAGATGGATCATCTGCGATACCCATTAATTGCAGAAGAATGACGATGTACGTCTACTACAAATTCGTTCAAGTGAAGATTTGACGGACTTATTTACCAAGACATCTCCAACTGCTACTTTCATGAAGCTAGTTCCTCATATTGGATCGCGTCGTCTCAAACATTTCAAGTGATGTACGCATGAGGGGGGTAATAGCGCGCTGCACTCTTTTTCCCTTAACTATGGTTTTTCCCATTGGGTTTTTCTAATAAGGTTTTTAACGAGGCAACATCTTATGCGCATTAGGATCATTTTTGTATAATGGTCATCGAAGGAGAAATGTTATGAATAATTAATATGAATGCCCATTATAAGGTCCATATTCTCTTTTAAAAAATATTCTCGCTTTACTTATTCTCCAAGTTTAGCTTGTTCTCTAAATATTTGTAAACCTATATATACTTTATAAAAGCGACTCTTTTCCTCCAGCTTCTTTTGGGTCTTCGACAACAGGTTAAATTCGCCCCCTATTTGTCAAAATGACAAACGTATCTGCAGAAACCAAATCAGATCCTCCATAGCTTCTCACCCGATCAAAAATCAACGACCAGGCAATCTCAAATTCACGAGCTTTACACAAAGCATTGATAACCAAATCGAACAGTGGAGGAGAAGGTGTAAACCCAGGTTTCATCTCTGCCCACTTGAACACCGAGTGGAGCAGCATCGGCGATGGCCTTAACCGATCGAACAGCGCTTGAACTAACCGAATGCTCGGTTCGTTTATGGTTTCATCCAGAGCCGACTCGAGACTCGAACCCATCTCAACATTAGGGTTTTTGAGAAGATTCGATATGGTGGAGAAATCGGTCGGTTAAAAATCGGGAAGGGTGATATGATCGGTGGAGTACATGTAGATTCGGGTACGGCGGGTGATTGTAACCGTTGGATGATAGGCTCGACGGGATTCGGCGGCCATGAACGGCGATAGGATATGAGTTTATGAAGAAGGAAATGGTGGTGAGGATTAGGGTTCAATCATTGACAAATACAGAAGAAGTAGAATTAAGTAGAATTACGTTCCATGATTGGACAGGAGCCAGATTCTTAAAGGGGAAAACAAGAAAAGAAAAACCCAAAACTAGAGATCAAATCACGCCCAGAAAGTCATCATCTTCTTCATCGAAATCAAATCGAAATTACCAAAAGAAGATAATAGAAAAACAGGTAACTTTATATTTACTAGGTTTTTCTATTCATGCTACGCGTGGGTATTTTTTAATTTTATTTTGATAAAAATTATATGCGATTAATTATATTTATTGAGATATTATTTTATATATATTGATGATTGTAATAATAATATATATAAATATTTCAGTTTTAATCTCAGAAATTAAATATAGTTAGTGAGATTTCGACGGTCTTGTTATGAATCTATACATGTCACGTTTGAAAAACGTATTATTTGATCAAACACTTATAAATTAGTTTACTAAAACCAATTAAAAGTGTAACAAAGTAATCAGATGCTATTTAATAAACATAGAATTGACACGAAGATAAAATATTATACATCATTTCTTCAAATAAAAAAAAAAACTTTTTCATCATTTTCAGTTTCACCCTCGTTATATATGTTTTCTATAAAAATAAAGTAATAAATAAAGTTTAAAGTTATTCTCTTTCCTTAGCTAATTTGACCAATACATATTTCTTATTTAAACTAAATTGAAAACCAAACTAATAAACACAACTCTAATCTATATATGTCCAGTTTGAAAAACGTATTATTTGGTCGAACACTTATAAATTAGTTTATTAAAGCCAACTTAAAGTGTAACAAAGTAATCAAATGCTATTTAATAGACATAGTATTGACACGAAAATAAAATATTATACATCACTTCTTCAAATCAAAGAAATAATATTTTTCATCAATTTCAATTTCACCCTCGTTATATATTTTTTCTATCAAAACAAAAATATAATAAAGTTAAAATTTATTCACTTTTCTTACCTAATTCAACCAATACAAATTTCTGATTTAATTTACTAAATTGAAAACTAAACTAATAAACACAACTCTTGCTTTCAGATTCATGAGAAATTTAATTTTGAAACCAAAACAATAGATGAATATGAAATGAATTTTGAAACTAAATTAAAATCACAAAAGATCGACAAATTAAATATATTTTTTTGTCAAATTTATCTTGAAGAGGTAAAAACCAGATTTTTGTCTGGTAGCATATTGGTTATGGTAACTTTTAAATGGTTATTCGATGATATCATAAACCTAAGCGATGAGGATTTAATTTCCATATTTAGGGGTCATTGCAAATAATATTGAAGTAACAAACATTATTTTATATCTAAGAAAATTGGTTTACACATAGTCATTTTTCTTTCGTTGTAGTCGTCTTTCTCAATCCATTGGTGAATTCTTTTTCATGTCGTTTTTTTTTTTTTAATATTCCATTAGAGCATAATTTTGATCAAGAAGACAATTAAATAGGCAAAATCAATACAATTTACACAAAAAATTAGAAAAATGAATATCAAATAGAACAAGTCTAAACAAAGAACTCCTACATTGATCTATGAGAATCTCAGCCGGATATAAAAATGGGATCTCCTTAATCTTTTCCGCACTATCTATTTCATGCGATCGTGTGCAAAGTTTTTATGGACATGTGGAAAAATTAGATGCTAATATCTTTACATTAACATCTCTTTACATGTGTGTAATTGAGAGCACTATTGTCTTTATATAATTGAGATCACTATTTTAAATTAAGAAATTTTCCTAATTTAATCATGTTGTTTTTTTGGTTTTTTGTTGTTAATGGAGTTTTATACATAATTTTCTTATCTTTTATATTTTTTTATTATCAATATTAGAATTTGGAAACTTCCATAATTTTGAATTTTGATGTGGACTAATAATATTGATTTCCAAATTTCTTAATTTTGAATGTTGATGTGGACCAATAATATTGATTTCCAAATTTTTTAATTTTGAATGTTGATATGGACCAATAATATTGATTGTTTAAAATCCTATGTGGGCACCTTTAGATGCATATATCATCAACTTTTATTAGTAACTAGATAAGTACCCGCATATACGCGGGTTTGTAATTTAATATTTTATAACCCGTTAAAAAAATTAGAAACGAAAAAAATGGAAAACAAATTTAGATCACCAGTGAAAATATATAATACATAGAAACAAGTTTCCGATGAAATAAGTATATAGCTTGAAAGAAAATTTGGTGAAGAAATGTAGTAAATAGTTTTGGACACGATTATTAGACTTTTAATTATTTGGTGTGTAATTGACATAATACAAAATTGTGGTTTATATAGAAGTGAGAAATTAAAATTCTTTTCCTTTATGATTAATTTCCTTAATCTAAATGGAAAAACTAAAGAATGTTTTTTCCTTTTTTATATTAATTTTCTTTTTATGATTGTTATCTATTGTTTAATTTCTTTATTATAATTTGAAATATGATTTTTTTTTTTAAACTTTGGTTTTCATTTATAGTTTTTGTTTAATTTCCTTAATCTAAACATAACTACTATTTTTTTCCTAATACCTTTTAAAATTATTGTTTTTATTTTTTTTCCTAATACCTTTTAAGATTCCTAAAATTTTATTTTTATTGTTAATAAATATAATTTGAAGTTTATTAAACACGTGTCAAAATATAATTGGAATTTATTAAGCATATGCCAAAATCTAATCGATTAACGTAACACGTTTAAAATATAATTGGAAATTTATTAAACACGTGTCAAAAAATATAATTGGAAATTTATTAAACACATGTCAAAATCTAATTGATTAACTTAACACGTGTCGCGATCATGCGAGTTACTAATTTTGAAACATTCTGCTTTATATAATAAGATAAAATTTGACATGTTTAATTTTTTTATATGAAATCTAAACATATAAGAAATCGGGTACTTCAAAAAAATTATGATTAATTTCAAAAACTTATGAAATAAATATATAATTTGAAGGAAAAATTTGGTGAAACATATGTAGTAAAAATACCATTAGATACCATTATTAGATTTTTAATTTAATGTGTCAAAGTATAGATAACATATATTCAACTTTAATAAAATATTATACGGTTCATATTTTAACTAAACGAAATAATATATTTTATTTTTGCAGTTTATTAGATAGTTTTGATCGATTTTTTGAGTTTTAGAAGTCATGATTTGCTTGATTAGAATTTGAATAAGAGAACTAAAAGATGGAAGTACACATTAATAATTTTCCTTTTTTAAGTTTCATTTTGTCATAATGAAAATGATTATAAACTTTTAAGTTTGGTCGTAAATTAACAATTTTCCTTTTAAGTTTATAATATATTTATAATTTTCCTTTTTTAAGTTTGGTCGTGGCATAAACTTTTAAGTTTTTTTTGTCACTTCCTTTATTGTAAGTTTTCCTTACTTATTTTTGTTTTCTCTTTTATTTTTAAGATTGACTTTATTTAGTTTAACATTTACTTTAATTCATTTTTACCTTTTTAATTAAATTGACACATGTCAAGATCTAAATCAACCGTGACAAATGTCACAATCCCGTGACTGAAAATTATCATACGTGTCACGCTCACGTTGAGAGATCCAACTTTATGTAATAAGATAGATTGGATATTGTGTGACCAATTATGTTTTACGGTGTTTTTCATGATTGGATGAATTGAATATAATAAATGATAATTTTTACAGAAAAATAATTTTCTTAATCTCCACAATTTTAACTCAACATTTTATATTATAAAAAACAGATGAAATATTAGTACTTAAGACGGATATTCATAGGTGTCAATTAGGGCCAAAGCCCGAGGGCTCGGCCCGGCCCGGCCCTGAAAACAACGGGTTCGGGCTTAAAAATATAAGCCCAAAAAAAATCTGGCTTTTCGGGCTAATGTGTTTTTCGGGCTTAGCCCGAAAAGCCTGAAACTTTATATTTTAAGTTTTTAGAGATTTTATTTAAAAAATTATCTTTTTAGAAATAATAATTTGACATATTTTTACCGGTTCGAAGTCTACATTTAGTATTGGTGCGCATGTCTTTGGATAAATATAGAAATCGTCTTTTACCAAGAAATGTTGAAGCACTGATTTGTACACACACTTGGTTGGATGTGTTTACATTTCGTGATCCGAGTACCATTATTATTCATCCATATTTACTTCATATTTTTAAAATCATTATTTATAGATTTTCAATGATGTCAAAACTTAATATTTTTTACTTTTTTTTATCTAGTAGTTCTTGATGGTGATGAGGATTTAGAAAACGATGAAAAAGATTCTAATATAAACTCTACTACCTAGATTTAAAACATTTTGATTTTATGTTTTATTTGGTAATACAATTTATTTGAATTTTATTTTATGGTCAAATTTTTGCTTTTAAATTTAATTGGATTTAATATAATACATTTTAATTTAGATTTATTTTGATAAATATTTTGTTTTAGTTATTTTTCATTTGAGAATTATGAATTTTTGTGTTTCTAAAGAAAAGCCCAAAAAAGCCCGAAAAGCCCTAGAGTTCTGTTCGGGCCGGGCCGGGCTCAAATATATGCGGGCTTTACGGGTTTCGGACCGGGCCGGGCCGGGCCAGCCCGATTGACATCCCTAGATGTACTAGTAATTTATGTTCCCCAATTGCTTGAGCAGATATCCTTGATGTTATTCTCAAAGAATATCCAAGTCTTGAGGATGAGCGAGATGAAAAAGGAAGGACTTGTCTTTCGTTTGGAGCATCCATAGGTTATTATAAAGGAGTATGCAATCTCTTAGACCGATCAACAAAGAATATTTATGTGTGTGATGATGATGGTTCATTTCCAATCCATTTGGCTGGAGAGAAATGCAGTATGATGATCGTTAACTTGTTTCTATGGCGTTGTCCAGATTCAAAACACTTGCTTAACAAATGTGGTCAGAACATACTCCATATTGCAGCAAAGATGGGGCACTTTTATTCCGCATATGTTGCGGATAATCTTCTGAATTTTGGGCAAGATGTGGATGGGAATACGCCTTTGCACCTTGCCACCAAAAATTGGTGCTCTGAAGTCATTCCTATGCTTTTGGATGAAAGGGTACTGCAACTACGGAACAATGACGGGTTAAGAGCTCTGGATATTGCCGAGTCAGAGGTGAAACCATACTACATCTTTCAGGAGGTATGTCCGATATATTTCCCATAATAGAACGCATTAATGATTTATATAGCTTGACCATTGTTTTTGGATTACAGAGGTTGACATTGGCACTCTTAAAACACGCTACTCACAAACAAAAGGGTTATCATGAAAAGATAAGGTCGATAAGTAGTCCAGCAGAGCCACTATACGATGAAAAAAACAGGGTATTCGTCAACACTCTTCTAGTGGTGGCAACTCTTGTAGCCACCATGACGTTTGCTGCAGGTTTCACAATACCAGGTGGCTTTAACAGCTCCAAACCGCACTTGGGAAGAGCAGTTTTGGCCACTAACCCAACTCTCATACTTTTTCTGCTATTTGACACTTTAGCATTGGAAAGCTCGGTTGCAACAATAGCTATACTAATTTGGGCGCAATCGGGTGATCCAGCACTCCTTCGCGCATCCATAGACGTGGTCTTGCCCTTAATGCAATATTCTCTACTATTCATGCCCATGGCATTCTTTTTTGGCGTAATTACTGCGGTTGGGCAAGTGAAATGGCTTGTAGTCATCGCTTCTATTAATGCTTTTGCCTGCTTCTGTTGGGTGCTTTTGCTCATTGGCCCTCACGTCCTGTTACAGCGGTCAAACTCTTCTGCCGAGGATCATGGTACCCTTCTCTGGTTGATGATGGTGTTTAGAGATCTGTTTCTTCACATGCCTGATGATACGCTTGTGAAGATGAGGGATCGTCTGGAACGGATGGTGTCAAAAAGCTAGGAAGTAGCTAATTACAAGAGATTTTCTGTTGTTGTAACCATATCCAAGCTTCCAGTGGAATTCGATGAGATGCTGACTGAACTTATTTGCTGGCACTTTCATCATTTCAATGCTTTGGTGGTAAATCTCGAATAGTAACAAAGTTAAAGGCTCAAACTTTGGTGGCACTTTTATCATTTCAATGTTTAAAAAAAAAAATTATTATTGTTATATCTTTATTTTGTTTCTTTGTTGTTTCTGCCTTCAACCGCTTTCAATTGAATACAAGAAATAATACGGCAAGAAGGTTAAGGCTTTAACATCAAATATATACATGAGAGTAGGCTAAGATGATATTTTGATGACAAGTTTTGTATCGAACAATACAGTCTCCCCCCAAAGCAAAGTAAAGAAGAGTTAATCTTACCTCTACTTTTCCCAAATTGATTTCTTCTTTCCACCTAAAACTTTATCCAATGGTACTACTACTAGGCATAATCCAGCTTGCTTCATACCCAACGCCCACATTGTCTCCACGATGCAGCTTCTTCATGAATGCAGCAGAAACCGAGCTCACGTTGGTGGCGGAAGTCAGAGAGCTTTCTACTGAACAGTTGGTTGTTATGTTGTTTTTGTGGTCTATTGCTACTGCAAGCTCGGACAAAGATGGCATCATCATCATCTTTGTTGCATCGAAGAACGGGACTGTAGTTCCTTGAGAGCTATTGGAGACTTTGATGGCCAGCTCCGATAGCTCTTCCCTAGCTGCCTCAAGCCCAGCAAAAGCAGCAGCTTGCTCGTCAAAGGCCTTGCAAGCTTTCTCAAGAATCGATTGCAGGTACTTCCCTTGTGCCTCTATCCTCAGCTGAAGTCTCCGTTGTACCTGCCCATACTAAAAGACCAATCAAAGGTTTGCACTTTAACAGCATAGCATGTTGCAGAAACTCCTACAAAAGTTATGACCATTGTTTCAGTCTCAAGGGCACATATGTTCAATCTTATTAGGTAGAGATACAGAGCAGATGGAAACAGGGTAGCGGTTGGTAACAACGACATCTTAATTATTGGATTAGACATCTTAACGGTTCTACTAGAATTTGCAACATTTTGAGTCAAATATTTCACAAACAGAGTGGTTTCACTGGTTTGTATCCTCAAGAATAACAGCAAGAGAAACAAGGAAAAACTAACCTCCAATTGCTCATGTAGTCTTCTTTGGACTTCCATCTGAGCGCGTAGAGCTTCAGTGACTTGGTAACCCCTGGTTCGCATACATATAAGGAGGGTTCATACAAATGTAATCACTAACCAGTAGTAGCAGAAAACTGCAAGGGAAAATAAAATGTAAACCATACTCGTTCTGCTCCTGCGCTGCCATTCTCAATGATGATGATGAAGATGAACCTGTGTCCTGACTCTCCCCAACACAAGAAGCTGCAGCATCAAGTTCACAGAATTAGTGGAAGTCACGGGATATCAATTTGCAACGAATTTATAAAAAACCAGGCTCACTAGATGTATATCATTTCTCTTTTTTTTTGTTTCCTTTTCGAAATTGAGTTTCTGTTTGATAGTATGTTATAAGACCACGAGTTGTTTACTAACAACACCGGTTAGAAAACAACAGGTTCATGTGGGTCTCCCACATGATATAGGTCTACAAAGTGTCTTAACAAATAGGATAGAGTGTAGAACAAAGTCCGCCGTACGCCCAGAACATTTGTCCACCACAACAGTAGACACATCAACTATTTCGTCTTGATCTGGTGCTTGAAGATTGGCTGGTGCGGGAATCTCTTCCTCAGAAAGAACTGCAGGATCATCTGGAACTAATGATTGAGGCGGTAAGGTAATCTGATCCCGTGATGGAGTAGATACATAAGCAGATTGATTCTTATTTCCTGCAACATTCTCAGAATTTCGAAAACTGTGTCCAAGCCTCAAATAAAGGAGTCGTGTGTTGTTGCTGTTTAGAGAGATAGATATCTGAAAAAGGAAAAACACTCTCATTGAACACAACATGACGACTGATGTAAACTCGTCTTGTAGGAGGATATAAACACCGATAGCCCTTATATTTGGCATTATATCCCAAGAAGACACACTTCAAAGATCTCGGATCAAATTTATTAGAAGCATAATCGCGCAAAGTGGGAAAACATGCACAACCGAAGGTACGAAGAGAAGTATAATCTGGAACATGTCCAAAAAATTTCTCATACGGTGAGACTTTGCCATCAAACACAGAGGAAGGCAACAGATTGATAAGGAAATTTGCAGTAAACAAAGCTTCATCCCAATACCGCTGTGGCACCTTGCTTTGAAACATTAAAGACAAACCCAATTCAACAAGGTGGCGATGTTTTCTTTCGGCGAGACCATTTTGTTGAGGGGTGTGAGGGCATGAATTAGACTGTTTGATGCCACATTGTTGTAGGTGTTTGACAAATGCATTGCTTGTGAATTCTCCATCTCCATCGCATTGAAAGGTGGAGATTTTAGAGTTGAACTGATTTTCAACAAACTTCTGAAATGTGATGAATGTAGCAAGGAAATGTGACTTTAACTTTAGTGGATATAGACAAGAAAACCTTGAAAAGGTGTCAAAAAACACAACATAGTACCGAAAACCTTGTACAGACACAACCGGTGAGGGTTCCCAGAGATCGTAGTGAATTTTCTCAAGGGGTCTCGGCGCAACAAAAACAGAATCAGAAAACGGCAATCGTGAGCTCTTCCCAAGCTGACAAGCATAACACATCGTCATCTTGGTGCTCTTATTGACAGAAATAGAGTTATTGGCAGCATGTTGACGGTTTGAATAATAAGCTTGAAAGGGGAAGTCCTTCAGTACATAGAGATCCTCACGCGTGTTTCCCAGAATTAGCAACCTCTTTGTTTTCTTATCATTCACACGCACACCATCACAGTCAAACTCAAAAGAGCAAGGATAATCTTTAGTGAGCTTAGACACAGACAATAAGGATTTTGCAATATCAGGACACACAAAAACATCTCTAAGGGGAAGTGTACCTGAGGTTGACGAAAGACTTGATGATCATGTGTGAGTAATTGGTAAAAAGTTACCATCTGCAATCATGATAGAATCATTTCCATTATACGGCTGAGAGTGTTGAAGATGCAGAGGGGAACTTGTGACATGAGCTGATGCACCGGTATCGGGAAACCATTCAACTCCAGGATTATCAGTAACATCAATTATCTTCATGGCTGCCAAAGTTGTTGCTCCTTCATCATATTGATAACTGTTATTGAAACGATGCCAGCACTTTAGAGCAGGGTGACCTGTTTTGCCACAGATTTGGCAGACAACAGATGAGGATCCACCATATGAGCTCAAGATTTGTTGATGAAAACCTCTTCCACGGGTTTAGTAGGAGCCACGACGGATTTCGTCATGGTCTCGTGTGTTGCGAGAAGAATTGTTCATCGTGGGTATAATGCAGGTAGAATCGTTCGTCGTTGATTCATGTGTTGCCAGAAAATCTGCTTCGTAGAGTCGTTGTTTGTGAGCTTTTCATCATAATCATAAGTGTTACAGTGTGGAATTTGATCAATTAATGTAATAGAATTAGATCCATTATCTTTGGTGATGACGTAACCGTATTAAAAACTGACATGTTTTACTGTTGTAAAAAGCATTAAGAGAAATACTTTTTGAAGCTTTCCAATATAACCGAACAAATCTAAAATCACATTAGAAAAGAACCAGAAATTTCCTAACAGAAGTTACAGCAAACCAAACTGAAATCATATTTAGGTCTCAGTTCGGTGTCAACAATGCAACTCAAACCGAATTTTAAACAAAACCGAAATTTAGACTAATGTCCCTCCAACTGAAAAAAACCAAAAAATCCCGAAAGAACCGAACCAAACCGATAAAGAATCAGAAATTACGCGGATCTGCTACGCGGATTTCTCTGCTAAGCTCACCATGACTCATATCCTTGTCGATTCGTTTGAATTTCTCTTGTTCCAATTCGTTTCTTACCTCTCGATTGATTTTTCTTTCTTCCGTAAGCTCTGGATTGTTCGATTGCGCAAACTATCTGCCTTGGAAAGGTTTTGCGTGTTCTACAAGGCTGAAAACGCCTAAAATTTTAGGGTTTCGTTTTGGATCAGCAATTGTCTATTGATTTCTCCGTGTGAATTTGCCTCGAATCTTATGAGGGTCTGTTCTGTTTTTGTTTGATTTATTAATTTCCATTATCTGATTTTTTTGAAGTTGCACAAGACGGAAGCTTTTGGATTGCCCACTTTCTCGAGTTCTATGCAGATCTGATTTTGAGGGTGATGATACTCTCAAGGGTTTGATGATTTTATGTGTTTCATCGATTTGATCGCCTTTTTCATAAGAACCAAATTAGTTTGTTTTCTTTGATTCTGGCTTTTGTTTCTGATTGGCGAAATTTGCACGAGGAAGTCAGAGAGAGCGTGACCGTGAAAGGGCTCAAGCTCGTACCAGCGGTAAAGGAAAGAACAAAGACGACGGATTAACTCCGGAGCAACGACGTGAAAGGTAAATATTGCTCTTGAATCCGATTTCAATGTACTCTCTGGAGGATTAATCTTTGTAACGATTTAGGGATGCCAAAGCATTACAAGAGAAAGCGGCGAAGAAAGCTGCTCAAGCAGCTACTTCCGGAGGAGGAGGAGGCAAAGGAAACAATAATAAGAAATAACACAATCTGAGATGATTCGAATGTTTTTGTTGTAATACTTCTTTCTTGGCATTGCTTCTATGTGGAACTTTGCTTTTGAATGTGAAAGTTTGATGTTTGTGGTGAATGTTTTGCTTTCATGTTGAATAATGACACTCTTTGAGCATCCATGTTGTGTTTATCTTGGGGATAAAAACATTAGAGAGTAGATCAGAAGTATATTTGTTCTTGATTGAGATTTGAGACACATCTTGTTTCTTGACTTCTTGATATTGTGTTTGTAGAATCAGAGTCGTCTGCCCTGAGTTTTAATGAGCTATGCAAGCTAGAGAAAAAAATGGGTTGTTTTATAGATTTTTTATAATAATTTTTTTGAACTTAAAAAGGAAGTTATGAATGTGTTAAACAAAAGTATACAAATTTTAAAACAAAAGAATCCAATACTTATTTTTGAAATATAATTGATCATCGTATTTTTACATGCAAACTCATTTTAATCGACAACATCGATAATCCATTTAGTCTTTTCTGTGACATAGTCGACCGTAGATAAGACTTTATGAGTTTTAACTTTGAAAAACTTCTCTCGGCGGAAGCAACTGAAAATGAAATCATCATCATTATGCGGTATGTAGTCCATGTATTTGAATAACAATTTTCCATCTTTTTCAGATAATCCATTATCTCGACTACCTTCTTAATCTCTTTTGATAAAGCACCTTCTTAATCTCTTTTGATAAAGCTTCTCTTAAAAACTTTAACTCCAAAAATAAATCATTACCATCAATATCAGAATGATTACCATGTTTCAGAAAAACTTAAAGTTGGCACAAGAATCCATCTAACTTGTCATCGTTTGCTAACTTCAACTTCTTCAAGTTAAATAAAAATCCAAAAGTCTTTTCATAAATTTGAAGTTGATCAAACCTTGTCTCAAGAGAAACCAAACCTTGATACACGATTTTGATGAAGTAGTTGATTCTGAAATTTTCTTCCATTGTTAATATCACATCTTCCCACTTTTTCAAGCTCTTCATCATGATATCGTTTCCTTTTACTAAGACGTTTTGCTTTGACAGAGAATACAAGTTCAATTTCCATCTCAATATCCTCCGTAGAGAATACACACAACTCAACTTTCTTGACCTCAAACACAGGCTTAAGTCTGGTTCCTTGCACCGTATGATTGAGTCAAAATGTCAGCAGATCTCAATCTCAAGTTGACAAAAGAATTATCAAACTCGACAAAGCGAAGAATCACGTGGAAGAGAACTGTATGAGCATTAGAGGGGTCAAAGTTTGATGGAAAGATGAAAATAGAATGGGGAGAAGTAGTGATCAAGAAATAAACGAGGGAGAAATATGTTGATAAGGAAGTGATGGTGTCTGAAGCAAATGGTGTGAAGTTGGACTTAAGGAAATTGGATCGGACACAAGAGTGGTCCAAAATTATGAGACGGTCTATGACAAAAAAAAAATGTTTTTGACGTGTCTAATATAACAACTATATATCATATATGTTATGTTTAGATAGATGTTTTTTTGGCAACTTTCTCTTATGATCAATTAAACAGAAGTACAGAATCATCTTCATCATAGATTAGTACATAATAAGATATGGTTTCTAAAGGTGAATATTTGTGCAACTCTTGATTTAAGTTGTTTTTTAGCTGTTCATATAATCATCTGCATCATCATCAAGACCCACCCAACTAATGAAAGCAAATAGAAACTCTCTAAAACCCACTTTCCCTTTTCTTCCCCAATCCATTTCTTCTGCACCACAAAAAAAAAAAAAAAAAAAGAGGATAGATAGATTCCAATGAGTAATCAATCCATTTCATATGAATAAACGCATAGAGAACAAAAGAAAAAAAAGAGAGAATAAGAGATTGCGCGATTTATATATACCGAATCTCATGTTGGTGACATGTGAAGGAGATCGCTCTAGCGGATAGTCTTCGTTATTCAATGTTTTTATCACATCAGCCTTGTTCAGTTTCCCTTTACCATCTTTGTCCAAAAACAAGAACACTTCCACTATCGGATCAAATACAGATTCAACCAACTTTGGACCCATCTCTCTCGATTCCTATAAGAAACACAACAAAATTTAGTTTCTTTCAATAGCTAAAACATTCAATCTATCTATCATTATTACCACGCTTGATTCAGAGGAAGGTTTTGCTAGAAGATAAATGAGACAGAGAAGGACTATAAACTCATTGAACTGTATCCCTTTGCTTCCATCAACATCACACCATCCATATAAACCTTTCACTTCTTCATCGGACAAACTCAGCTTTAGTTCCTCTAAACATTTCTTCAGCTCCTCCATATCGATTGTTCCGTTTCCATCATTATCTGTGGATTCACCATAATCAAATTGTTTAGAAACTAAAACCGGGGGAATCTTGAAAGCTAAAAAAAGCTCAAGAAAATGTTACCGTAGGATTCGAAAACGCTTATGATGTTTCTCAATCCTTCTCTTAGCTTAGGAAACTTCATGATTATTGAATCCATGGACTTTAAACTTGATTAGTCGTTTTTCAACACATCAATTACCCTAATGTGTAGACTACCGCAATCATAATGGTGTGTTGTTTTAGTACTTAGGGATCGAATCCACATAGAGAAAGAACAACACAATAAGAATACTAGAAACTACTTAAGCTAAGCTAAACGATTTTTTTGGTTTTTGTTATAAGAACTAATTACGATAAAACATAAAAATAAAAGACAGAGAATAAAAACATACATGACAACTAAAATTATTGCAAGCTAGTTTTAAGAACACAAAATTAAAGAAAACAAGACACTAAATTCGGTTTTAAACAAGAAGATAAAGATATGGATCGTAGGGAACGATATTCGATTAGGAGTATTCGATGATTCACTAATGATGTTTCTAATCACTCAATGAGCTTATTCTATGGCAGGGAACACACAAATAGTTTAACTCACTCCCATGATGCTAAACCTTTCATTGATAATTTGAATTAGCTAATTTTTCAATTGCAACCAAATTATCAACAAGCATAAAACACATGTCCTTTTAAGCCAATTAATGATTCTTAGTCACGATTTCCACCTTGCTAAGCATCAAAAACATGTTTAGAAATCCTCTAGACAATTTACCAAACCTCTTCTAAGTGTAAATTGACCATGATCTAGAAATTGAGTAGCTAGTTCAATCATAGCTTTAAGACTATTTCTAAACATGAAAACTTCTATAATCTTGCTCTAAACATCAAAAGATCATCATCTATCCCTTTAAATCAACCATTCCCACAATCCATAATGAAACTACTCACACATAACTAAATCACAAAAGAAAACCAAACAAAATCAAGACATAGCAAAAATAAGAAGATTGATGGAAGAAAAGTAAGAAAATCTTCACTAAAATGGTGTAGATCTTGGATGATTCATGAACAAAGAGAGATAAGGGAGAAGAAGTTGAATAAAACAGTAAAAAGAAGCTGATAAGATGATTTTTTCGTGTGTGGAGAGTTGCTGAAACTCAACTACAAAGTGTTGAACTTATACAAAAGGGAGGGGCCCAAAGTCAAGTGGAAAGTCACCAGATCGACATGTCTTCACTAAATCGGCTATAACTCAAATATCTACAACTTTCATGAAGACCACTGAAGCTAAGTCCGAATGGAAACCGTTATTCTGAGTCGATCTTTAAAGCACTTCGGATGGTTTCGGTCGCGGTGGTGGATCGGTCGATCCAGAGGGGATCGATCGATCCAAAAAAAACATGAGATCGATCGATCTGGCAGTGTAGGTCGGTTTGGAAATTCAGTGTTGTTTGGGATCGATCGATCCAAGTGTGGATCGATCGATCCAGTTGTCCTTCCTCCTATTGCTTCTTTTGCTCGCTAGATTGGACTGTCATCACGGAAATTGGCATAACGTTTGATCGCACCGTTGGAATTGCCTCAAACTACTTTCAAATGAAAGCTAATCCAATTTATTATCGTGTGTTAAAATATGAGCACAATCCATCGGTGGTAAGTCCTTCATACAATGCCAAACTTATGACGTCTCAACCTGATCATGCATCTCTGTATTCCGCAATGACCTTTTTTATGGCTATCTTCACTCCTCCAACTCCTCTGACTCCAAGAACACCTGAAAATGGCTAAAAAAATCCAAAAAGAATGCAAAGACAACCTAGGACATCTAAAATGCTATGAGACTCAATTTGGACCTAAATGCATTGTAAATACAATGAAAACAACATGAAACACATAGAAAACATAAGAAAATATGAGACTCAAGATGGTAAAATACACGGTTAACTCCCCCGGACTTGCCTTTTGCTTGTCCTCAAGCGAATAAAGCAAAGTAAGCAAAGAAGAGAGGTTTGAAGGTGGTGACTCATATCCAAAAGGAAACACATGAAACTTTCAACTCAATGTCCTTAGGTAAAAATGTCATAATGTTAAAATCGCTTATACTCTTACGAACTTCTCCATACCTATCACAACTTGAATCTTTTGCTCTAATGCCTAAGACTTAAGAATCCACAAGCATTCCTATCAACCAACTCTTTAACATTCATTAATCTCGGTATAAACGCGGTCTTGCAAAGGGAATCTCAATCGGTTTGGTGGGAAAGGCTTAAAAGCATAATGTATGAGGAGGTTCCAGTTTTCGGGTAACTTACTCTCATGAAAACGTAATGCATGACAAGACGAAAAAGCGAGGAAAATGGAACAAAGATGCATCAAATAATACCTTCCATCCTAGCCTAGCTTTCTAATCTCTCGTCTTAAGCTCATTGCCTTGCATCTCTTGTCCCATAAGTAAACCCAAAGCCCTTTTGGCTAAATATATACATTGTACATAACCTCTTTTCTTTTCCCTTCTTTCGACACTCTAGGTAAATTTCTTCTCTTAGTCTAAACTCTTATTTTTTTTTTTTTTTTTTTATTAGTCTAGAGTTTAGACACTTTGAATTTTTGGTTCTTTCCTAGAGTTTCTTGCTTTCTTTTCTTTCTTTTCTTTCTTTTCTTTCCCATCTTAGGCTCTTTCTTTAGCCTTTATCCGATTTTCTCTCACTTCACTCACCATTCTCCCAAACAAAAATTAACCATTCTATTTCCCAACACCCGAGTCACTTGCCTAAGGAATATATGCTTTGTAGTTCTTTTCTCTTACAAGATTTTTCAATTGTATACATTTTCAAGAAAAAGACCTCACTCACAAATAACAAGGGTTTGAAAGAATTGGCTTAGGTGAATAGGTAGAGAACTACCCTAAAAATGAGGATAGCTACTCGAATTAGCACAAGAGTGGCAAAGCGGATAAGGAAATTCGAGTATATAATTTAAGACCATGAGAATGCATTTCGAACCCCTATGCGAGACAATTAATGTTCAAGTTAGGTTCAAATAAATAGAGTTGGAATCAAATCACAACGAGCTTCATCCTAATCAAAGACATTCAAGCCAAGAGATCAAAGCATGGATTTTCCAAATTTTCAAAGCGGTTCAAGCATCATGACATGTTTAGCAAGGGCAACGTTTTCAAAGTTTAAGTGTTCAATCATTGTCCCCTATGCATATGAATGCATCCTATATGCTTCTAGACTCAATCCTAAAATGAAGAAGAGATTATGCAAACTACATGATTTCTTTTTGGATTTTTGAAATTTTTTGATTTTTTGGTTTTTCTATGCAATATAATATGTACAATGCAAGATTCAAGAGAAAGAAAATAAGATAAAGAAAAAGATAAGAAAACACATTTGAGACAGAGCTATTCCACAAAAGATGGAGATATGCATGACTCGAAGTGACTCAAAGACAAATAAAATAAGATAAAGAAAACGGCGTTAAATGACAAAGACCTCTCCCCCGGACTTAAATCACACCATCTTGGTGTGAAATGAATCCGAAGAAAGAGTAAAAATGCAAATCAAAAGTATATACAAGAGGTAAAGTGGGGGTACCTTGGAGTTGTGGAGATGAGGAGCTTTAGCATTCCTTTGACTTGTGATTTTTCGTTTTGACTCCGAATCGTTTTCCTGCGAATCCCCATGCCATGTAACACTAAAACACAATAAAACAAGGATTAAATCAAACTTAAAACAAACATATAAACATATGTACAAAGGATAACATGGGATTGCCTCCCAAACGCGCTTGTTTTAAGTCACTAAGCTTGACTTTGTTGACGCCTCATGCGTTTTGGGGGTCGGAAAGAGGAATCATGGCTTGTTCCTCGACCATAACGTCTGCCAAGTATGGCTTGCAACGCTGTCCATTCACCGTGAAGTCTCCTCTGGACTTGTTCCACAGTACTATCGCTCCATAGGGGTGGACTTCTTTGATTGTGAACGGTCCCGACCATCTCGACTTCAACTTCCCGGGAAACAATTGTAACCTTGAGTTGAACAGCAGGACTTGGTCCCCAGTTTTGAATTCTCTCTTCATGATCTTTTTGTCGTGGAAGGTCTTCGTCCATTTTTTATAAATCCTAGAGCTCTCATAAGCTCCTTGCCGAGTTTCCTCAAGCTCTTCTAATTGTACCAACCTCTTCTCGGAGGCTGACTTGATGTCGAAGTTCAAGAGCTTGGTTGCCCATAACGCCTTGTATTCCATTTCCATCGGAAGAAGGCAAGATTTTCCGTAAAGCAAGTTGAACGGAGTTGTTCCAATCGGCGTCTTGTAGGCGGTTCGATATGCCCATAGAGCGTCATCTAGCTTTGTCGCCCAATCCTTCTTTGTTTTTCCAACCGTCTTCTCAAAAATTGCCTTGATTTGACGGTTTGACACCTCCACTTGCCCAGATGTTTGGGGATGATAAGGTGTAGCTACCTTATGCTTCACTCCATGCTTCTTCATAAGCCCTTCAAATACTTTGTTGATGAAGTGGCTTCCTCCATCGCTTATGACTACACGTGGAACTCCGAACCTTGGAAAAATGATGCTCTTAAACAACTTCACAACAACCTTAGCATCATTTGTTGGACTTGCTATGGTTTCCACCCATTTTGACACATAATCAACCGCTACAAGGATGTATTGGTTGCCATACGAGGACGGAAATGGTCCCATGAAATCAATTCCCCACACATCAAACACCTCGACTTCAAGAATTGGGTTTTGAGGCATTTCATTCCTCTTGCTTATGTTGCCTTTTCTTTGGCATGCATCACACTTAGATATGTACTCATAAGCATCTTTAAACATCGTAGGCCACCAAAATCCCGCTTGTAGAGCTTTTTGGACCGTCTTGAATGTTGCAAAATGTCCTCCATAATCTGATCCGTGACAGCAAAACAAAATCCCGGAAGTCTCCTCTTCCGAAATGCATCTTCTAAAGAGTACATCGTTGCAACGCCTATAGAGATAAGGCTCGTCCCAAAATTAATGTCGAACATCTTTGTAGAACTTCTTCTTTGAATACCCTTGGAGATTCGGTGGTTTTTTCTCGCTTGTCAAAAAGTTGACAAAGTCTGCATACCAAGGCAAGCTAACTTCCATTGTATCCATTGACAGCATTTCTTTCATCATAAAATCTGCCACGTGCAAAGCTCGGATCAAGTTCACTTGTTCTTCGGGCAGTGAGTCATCAATGGGGATCATCTCTTCGTTCCTCATCCTTGACAAATGATTAGCTATTCCATTCTCAATCCCCTTTTTATCTTTAATCTCAAGATCGAATTCTTGTAGCAAAAGAATCCACCTTAACAATCTCGGCTTGGCGTCTTTCTTGGCGAACAAGTATCTCAACGCAGCATGGTCGGTGTGCACAATGACTTTCGAACCCACCAAGTAGGATCGAAACTTCTCGAAAGAATATACAATCGCCAAGAGTTCCTTCTCCGTTGTTGCATAATTCACTTGTGCATCGTCTAGGGTCCGACTCGCGTAGTAGATGACATGGAGCTTTTTATCCTTCTTTTGACCCAATGCAGCCCCGACAGCGTAGTCACTCGCATCACACATTACTTCAAATGGCAAACTCCAATCCGATGGCTGTACAATAGGTGCACTCACCAAAGCATTTTTTAACTTCACAAAAGCTTCATGGCATTCTTCATTAAAGACAAAATCGGCATCCTTGCATAAGAGTCTCGTGAGTGATCTTGCGATTTTTGAGAAGTCTTTTATAAATCTTCTATAGAACCCAGCATGTCCCAAGAAGCTTCTTATTCCCTTGACCGTTGATGGAGGTGCTAAAGTCACCATAACCTCAATCTTTGCTTTGTCGACTTCGATCCCATTTTCAGAAATGCGATGCCCGAGAACAATTCCGTTCTTCACCATGAAATGGCATTTTTCCCAATTTAGAACGAGATTTGTGTCTTCACATCTTCTGAGCACCCTGCACAAATTAGAAAGATAACCACCAAACGAAGAACCATATACATAGAAATCATCCATAAACACTTCCATTATATCCTCAATGTAATCTGAGAAGATAGACATCATACACCTTTGAAAAATCGCATGTGCATTACACAAACCAAAAGGCATCCTTCGATAAGCAAAGGTACCATATGGGCAAGTGAAAGTCGTCTTCTCTTGATCACTCGGGTGTATTGGTATTTGAAAGAATCCCGAGTAACCATCGAGGAAGCAATAATATGAATGATTTCCTATAGTCAATGCATACTCTATGGCCTGTGATGGTTCTAGTTGGGATCAATTGGTCTTTTTCGTTTTTGATCACGGTCATTCCCCCTTTTTTTGAAACTACATGAACCAGAGAGATCCAAGTACTATCCGAGATTGCACTACAAGAAATTCGCGTATTATTAGCGCCTGGAAAACACTATATGACAAAGACATAGCGTTTTAAAAAGCGCTCTATCATCGACCGCGATAATAGGTCGGACACTTTAGATAGCGTTTTTTATGCATGCTATGGTTGTTGTATATACAATAACGTTTTTTTATCTGCGATATATAAGAATACGATAGCAATTATTTAATGTTATTTATTTTTATGTTACAGCATAACCAAAATGTTATGTATTATTTTAAAATAGCATATGTATTTTGCTATTTGTTTTTGTCTTCCAATTCACTGATTTTGGATTAATGAGCTTTTATTTTAGGGGGAATTGGTTTTATAGTGGTAATTGAAAACTAATTTGTCCCCTTACTATTTCTTAGATAGATATTGTCCCTTCACTGTTTAATTTAAGGTTAATCCTGTTTTACCCCTAAAAATGAATTAATTAATATTAATATATATTTATAAATTACTTAAATAAATTTTGCAGATTCTATAAAAAAAGGGAAAACCTATTCTACGAAAGCAAAAAAAAAAATCGATCTCGACACTTTTCTCCTCGCCGCGTCGTCTCCGCGCATCTCCGACTACAGTCGCCGGCAACTTCTTCCGGTAAGTAAACCCTCGTTCCTCCTCCTCCTTCGCCTATACGCATCCTCCACTTATCCTCCTCCTCTATTTTCAGTCTCCAATTTCGATTCTAGGGATTTAAAATCCCAAATTGATTTGGGGATTTTTTTGGGTGCAGCCGGATTTATTTGCAGAGATAAAGCCATCCATCTTCGCCGCCGTGACTACTCCTATTCTCGTGGTAAGCAACCGCCTTCGCCTCCGACATTGACCATTCATGTGTTTTTTTTTTGCTTGATGTTCTTATTTGCATGTGTCTACTGTCGACTTCTTCAATTAAACTTGATGTTCTAAACGTGCAATCCTCATACTCTTATTTGTTTCTCAATCGTGATTTTTAAGTTTGCATAAGCTTTTGAATGATGATATTTGTTTCTTCATGATGAGGATTGAATGAAGAATTACAGTAAGTCAATTGAAAGAAACTTTTGTTCTTTGATAATCACTTCTTTCTCTTGTTTATCTCTTGCATAAACTTGTTCCTCTCTTGCATTGTTTTTTTTTTGTCTGTAATGTTTGATAATCACTTCTTCTACATTGATAGATGTTTAATCTATTCTTTGGTATTTTTTTCCTTCTTCTTTGCAGATATGGATATGGAGCTGCCGAAACTGCTTTTTAAGGCCGGGTTTGAGCCGCAAGTTGAGAAGATCAACAATCGTTGCACGACAGGAATTCTGGCTGAATTGAAGCTAGCACTGGGAACCGAGTACAGTAAAGTTCAGAGAGACCCGGTCTTCGGCCCGATTGTGTCCATTCTCGATAACAATCTGGGATACTCGGCGCGCTTGATCCACAGCTTCCTCTGTAAGGAGCTCCTCACTGACAAGAAACATGAGCTGTGGTTTGTATTTGCGGGGAGGCCACTTCGTTTCTCTCTGCAAGAATTTCATGCGGTTACTGGACTCCACGTCAAAGAATATGAGAATTGCAACTTCAAGGAATGGGTTGATGACAAAGGGTTTTGGAGTAAGTTGCTCAAGAAAAATGCAGGAATTAGTTTGCAGAAGATATTGGATGTTCATCTACAAAGTGTTAACACATGGAGTCGTGAAGACAGGTTGCGGTTAGTCTACTTGTGTGTCATTGCTTCTTTGGTAATGGCAAAGGACAAAACGATTAATATCCCTCACGAATTCATCGTTCTAGCGATGGATATCGAGAAGCTA